>PVKA01032093.1:5694-25711 GCA_004027165.1 Ctenomys sociabilis
AAAAAAAAAAAAAAAAAAAAAAAAAAAAAGATCAGCTGGGATATAGTTCAGGGCACAGTACCTGCCTTGCAAGTCTAAGGTCCTGAGTTCATTCCCGGTACAAAAAAGAACAGCAACAGATGTCCACAAATTTTAAGATCAAGTACAAGAGGATAAAATATTACTCATCCTTTCTGGAAGGTTAATGTTGTGTTTAAGATCAGGCAAAGACCTGCCCTAGCATAAATGAAGATAGCATAGCATGTCTTCCTTTTCCTTTTGTAGTGTGGCTTTCGCAATAATGCATTCCCCTTAATATGTCCTGTTTAGATGACACTGATGAGAAGGCCTCCAGGTTTTTCACCTTTCCGAGCACTACAAATAGAGAGGACACAAGAAACAACTGTAAGTGCACCCTACACTTCCATGGCAGCTGTACAAGATGAAGAGCAGGATCCAGAAAGAGAACAAGAGCCTAATCCTGGGCATGGCAGGGGCCATCAAAAGCAAACAAAACATGGGCTTGGCCATGGCCATAAATATAAGCATGGCCTAGGCCATGGACCTCAAAACCAACATGGCCTTGGCCATGGTCACCAACAGCCACATGATCTTGGTCATGGCTATCAGCCTGAAGTTGACTATGACCTTAAACATCAAAGAAGGCATGGCCTTGACCATGGACATAAAGATAAGCATAAGCATGGTCTTGGCCATGGTCCTGGAAAACATAAAAATAAAGACAAAAGCAATGGGAAGCACAGTGGCTGGAGAACAGAGCACTCGACAAGCTCTTCAGAAGATAGTGCTACACCTTCTCCACAGACAGAAGAGAAGACAGAAGGGCCGACACCCACTCCTTTCCTAGCCCGGCCAGGGGTAGCAGTTACTGTTTCTGGATTTCGGGACTCAGATCTCACTGAAGCTGTGATGCCTACCATGCCACCAGCTCCCACAGAGAATGAGGACGATTGGATCCCAGATATCGTGATAGAACCTGATAGCCTTTCCTTTAAAGTGATACCTGATTTTCCAGAAACAGCCTCCCCCAAATGTCCTGGGCGTCCCTGGAAGCCAGATGATAGAAAGGCTCCCATCTTGCAAATGATTGAATTTCATGATTTTGATCTCTTGGAAGCTCTTGATTAACTTACATGGCCATGGTATTTCTCTAACACTTCACTATCCTTTTCTTCATTGTCTAAACATAACTATCCTGACATATGGCAGCAAAAGCCACGAAGCTTCAGCTTAGAGAGAAGTGGTGAGATGCCCAGTGAGGACACCATAAATCTCTCTGTCTGTATGTGTGTTTTTGAGATGGAATCTCTCTCCATACTTCATGCAGGCCTTAAAGTCACTTTGTAGCCCAGGCTTGCCTCAAATTCCCAGAAATCCTTTTGCCTCAGCCTACCAAGAGCTGGGATTACAGGTGTGCGACACTGTGTCAGACCTCATCAATCTCTATGGACTTCATAAAATTGAGTGCTAAGTCCTTCCTCAGAGGAAGACTTAGCATAAAAAATGAGCACCTCTGGTCATGGATGTGTACTTTAAAATGTGTGCTGTCAGGCCAGGGATCATAGCTCAGTGGTACAACACCTGCCTGACACAGGCATTGTCCTGAATTTGATTCCTGGTACAAAAAAAAAAAAAAAAAAGAAAGAAAGAAAAGAAAAGAAACAAATAAAGAAATAAAAGATACAGGTTATAAATTTTCATGGAAATATTCTTGCAATTCTCAATAAACTGACACTCGGTCCTTAAGTGTGTGTGAAAATAAGAGAAGTCAAAAGACTGAGTGCTGAATTTACTAATAGGATATAAAATATAAAAAAAAACACTTCCAGATACCAAAGATGAATAAGAAGAAGGAAAGACAAGTTGGCCACAGGGAAGGGAAGCAGAAATGAGATTGACTGTTTCCACAGGGGGCTACTTCCGTCAGCTCAGCGAGGCCCTCCTTCCTGGCCAGTGGATTCTGCTCATTTCTTATTTAAACGGGGGCGTTTCCCACAAGTCAATAATTTCTGTGCCCTTATTAACTATTCTTTGCAACAAGGTTTTTGAGTAGGAGATTTTGGTTCATTTTTGATGTTAGATTGAGTAATATTTTGTTTTCTGATGACCTGAGTTTAATAAGGATGAAAAACACAGGAAGTAATAGAAAAGCTGGCTTTCACTAGGTGTGGAGGCACACGCCTGTGATCAAAGCACTCAGGAGGCTGAGGTGGAAGGACCGCGATGAGTCTGAGCCAGCCTTGGCTTCCTAGTGAGTTCAAAGCCATTTTAAATTACATGCACAATCCTTGTCTCAAAACAAAACAGAACAAAAATCAAACACGTTAAGATAACTTTTCCTTTTATAGTTGACAAGAAAATATGTGATTAAAAACTTTGTTCAGAATTGTAATGAGGAAGACCAGGCATGGTGGCACATTCCTGTAATCCCAGAGCTTGGGAGGCTGAAAACAGGAAGATCACTACAAGTCCGATCTGTGTAGTGAGACCCTGTAGACCCTGCACTATGTACATTTAAAAAAATTGTAATGAGGAAATTCCTCTTTACCTCACCTTAAAATCATGAAACAGACTGATGTTCTTGCATTGCCTTAGCGCAATGACGTGAATATTGTATAACCCAGACTGTATTTCTGCCTAGGGAACCAAGGCCTGACTTCTTAACAGCTACCAACTATGGATGTGAATGTCACTGCTATTTCAATTTATTTGATGCATTGGATCTCCGAGTTTTTAGCTCTCTTCAAATATTGTTGATGCTTTAAATAAAGACCCAATAATACCAGGGGAAAAATCTCACCTTGTCAACTGGCTGATTTACTCTTTCTAAATCTAACACTTATGTAACATTAACAGAGTTTTACTGTGCTTACAGAGGCGTCTAAGGTCCTGCGAGTACAAAGCCTGGCCCCCAAAGCAGGGGCAGAGCTGGCAAGCAAGAACAGGGTCCCTTGACCAGAGGGCGGAGTCTTCACGCCTGGCACAATAGTCTCCAACAACCTCTGCCAGCAGCCTGAGTGCAGACCAGAAGAAACACTTGACACTTAAATAGAGAAGAAGGCCATTTTCTCACTTTGTTCCTGGGTGAAATAAAGTTCCAACTTGTAAGATGCACGTGCTTTCCTTTCGGCCATAGCCATCAGGAGGCCGGTTCCAGTGGCTTGCCAGGACTATGGGTCTGCCGCCAAGGCTCACACCCTGACCCTGAGCTCGGGCCGAGGCAGGAATCCTTAGATGGCACCTGCTGCCACCACTAGGGTCACCATCAGCCGCGGGGGCTAAAGAAGTTGTTAGGGCCTCAGGTTCCCCCAGCCTCCCTTCTTCCTTCCCTCCTTTTGAGTCCTGCCAAAATGAAGAATAGCAGAGCCAGCCAAATAGCTCAGAAGATTAAAGCATCTGCAAGCAGGAGTCTTGGCCGGGGGTTCAATTCCCGGGCCTGCCATGCCAGCCCTGCCCCAAGGCATGTGAGATGGCGACTGGATGTGGTGGTGCAAACCTGTAATCCTAACACTTGGGAGGCTGCAAATAGAATCACCACAAGTCCCATCTAATAGTGAGACCCTGAACACACTGTAGACCCTTCCCTAAAATACAGAAAAAAAAAATGGCTCCATTTGCTCATCTCATCATTGATTCTCTAATCTAGATAATTACCAAAGAAGAAAAAAGGCTTGGTTAATAAGATGCCAAGCAATTTCCTACTATCAGAAAATATTTAATCTCCAAGGGAATTTGGAAATCTCTTTCTGATGCAGATAACAGAGAAAATAGAAATGAGATGAAACGACAAATTTTAAGTTTTCTTTAACAAAAATATGTATTAAATGCAATGGCAGCCATTAACTGTGTTGGCCGTTTGCTTTTGGCAAGCAGCTTAATCTGCAGGGCCCTGCTGAGGCCCCACAATCAGCTTGTTTTCATGGGAAACTGTAGCTCCCACGTCCCACTCAGGGTCACACAGTTAATAAGTGCCAGGGCTGGTGCTCAGACTCAGGCCTTTTGAACTCCAGTCCACCAGGTTGGACTGAAATTTTATTGCTAATGTTTCTGGCTCTGGCGTGGTCAAGATTTCAATCCAAAAAACCTTTCAAATAGTTCATGTACCTGGTGCTGTTCTGAGAAACACACATAATTGTAAACTACTACTAGTAGCCTTAAGTCCTGGAAAGAAGAGCCTTTTTTATTTCTTAAAGAATACAAAGTGCTGGCAGTATAGCTCAGCAGACTAAGTGCTTGCTTAGGTAAGTTCAGGGGCCAGGGTTCTGATCCCTGGCACCACATGCCGTGCCGGCCCTGCCCCTGGGTGCACTGGGCCCTCCACGGAGTCCAGGTGTGGTGGTGTATGCCTGTAATCCCAGAACTAGGGAGTCAAAAATCAGGAGGATCACTATGAGTCCAGCTGGGTAGTGAGACCCTGCACAAAAACAACAACAAGCTACCTTAAGAATACAAAATAAGGGCCAGTCAAATAGCTCTGCATATTAATACAGCTGCAAGCAGGCTCAGGAGCAGGGGTTTGATCCCTGGGCCTGCCATGCTGGGCCCCACCCCTGAGGCACACTGAGATGGCAATTGAGACTGAGCATGGTGGTGCACGCCTGTAACCCCAGCTCATGGGAGGCTGTAAACAGGTGGATCACTATGAGTCTGGTCTAGTAGTGAGATCCTGAACAACCTGTAGACCCTTTCCTAAAACACACACACCACACACACACACACACACACACACACACACAGAATACAAAATAATGACAGGAAAGAAGCAGCATTAAAAACAATACAATGGGGATCAGGGAGATGGCTCAGTAGAATAAGCACTTCCCTGGCAAGCACAAGGACCTGAGTTCAATCCCCCCGGTTCTGCCAAAAAAAAAAAAAAAAAAAAAAAAAAACAATGGGCCAAAGATGTAGCTCAGTGACATAAATACCTACCTGCCCTACTGAGGCACCATTCCCGGACACCACACACACAAAAATTCAGTGAACAAAGTAATAGGAATTCAACAACGGTTGTTGTACCACATAATTTATCTTCAAGTTCAGTTTGCCAGATATAAATGTGCAGGATTGGTTTAAAGAAAAAACAAAGCATAAAATAACAACAACAACAAAAACAATATCAAAAAAGTTGTAGGAAATTCAAAAGAAAGAAAATAATAAGAATAAAAAAAAATAAATTTAAGCATTCAGGGTTCGATCTCTGCCTTACTGTGTTGGCCCCACCCCTGGGGCGAGATTAGAAAGCCATTGAGACTGGGTGTGGTGGCACACACTGTAATCCCAGCACTTAGGAGGCTGAAAACAGGAGGATCACTGAGTCCAATCTAGGTAATGAGACCATGTAAACCCTGCACTAAATACATAAAAAAAGACAGCTATGACAAATTATGGTGCTATAAACATGGGCACATGTATATTGCTGTGGTATGATGATTTCAGTTCTTTTGGAAAAATACCTAGGATGGAAAAAGCTGGCAGAAGAGATGTTTTAAAAGGCATAAATCCTTGCCTTCAAAGAGCTCACCATCCCCTTGGGAAGTCAAGCATTGCCGGAGTCCCTGCACGATCATCTACGTATGAATCCAAGAGCCCACCTGGCCCTCCTGTCTGGAAGAAGGAGTCAGGCAGAGGCACCAACTTGGAAAAGCAGAGTGAAGCACGCCTGGGAAAATGGAGTAGGCTGCAGTGTCCCCGGGACAGTTCCTTCTGTGCTGCTGCTGTCACAGTTTTCGACTTACTTCAGGGTTTCGACTTACTACAGGCAGGGTTCTGTTCCAGCTGGCTCTGGACCAGCACATTTCAAGAGAGAGGGGACGTTCAGGAGTGACACATACAGCCTGCGGTCTCCCTTTACCAGCAAGAGCCCATGTTTCCTCTTCAAGCCTTGATTAAAGATCCTAACGTTGAATTTCCGGTGACCCCAGCATGTGCCTTGCTTGTTTGCTTTGCCTCAGCACTGAGGAGGGAGCTCTGGGCCTTGCACATGCTGGGCAAGTGCTCCCCATAGAGCCACTCCCAGGCCTGCCCTTCCTCATGTCCATAAGGCCTGCATTCTCCTCTGACCCGAGGCCAAAGGCACGCCCCAGGTTTAGGACTCTGGCCTGGAACCATGCTGCTTCATCCCTTTATGCTTCTTTTCAGTGATGGAACTTCCTTGAGTCTAGTCCAGCCCACTCGTTATGCTGGGTCTAACCCCTCAGCAGCCTTTATTGGCGCCTCACCACACCCTGCACTTCCTACTGAGCTTGATTCCAAAACACCTCTCTCACAGGGGTACATACACTTTTTGGCCCCATCCCCATCTGACACACACCCATACTCCCTGTCCTCTAGGGCCCTTACCCTTTACCTTGTGGGAGAGGTTACTTCAGAGGACCCTGGGGAAATGGTGACACCCACTCCCCAGGAAGCTCCAGCCTCCCAAGGAGTTGGGAGTTCAGGCTCTCCTCCTTCGCAGCCATAAGGAAGAGAAGCATTCCAAGACCTCTCAGAAACATGTGTGGGAAATCATGCAGAGCTTTTACCATCAGTCTTTATTTTACATCCCTCTCCATTTGAACATGGCACTGTCTTTTGCAAGACTCTGGAGGCATTGCACAGTGTGTCCCCAACAGAGGCAGTGCTGTGAAATGCTTCAGAATCAGGGCCCTGTAGTTAGAACTAAAAATCCTAAAGCTGGCCATTTATGTAACTTATAAAAGTCTAAGAATCTTCATCAGAAACACTAGATCAACAATACAATCACCTTAGGCTGGCAAGATAGCTCAGAGGACCAAGTGCCTGGTTAGGCAAGTGCAGGGACCAGGGTTCAATCCCTGGCACCATGTGCAGCACCAGCCCCGCCCCCAGGCACGCAGAGCTGGCCACTGAGTCCAGGCATAGTGGCGCATACCTGTGATCCCAGGGCTGGGGAAATTGCAAACAGTAGGATCACTGTGAGTCTGAGCTGTGCAGTGAGACCCTGGACCAAATGCATTAAATAAATAAATCACCCCAAGGGCATGCTGTGAGGATTAAAAAGCATTAATTCCTTTATTACTTAGTGACATGGAGCTGTTATGACATTAACAGGGCACACACAATCTTTCTTGTAGAGTTTAGCTCTGAGAAGAAAGGTTTTGTCAGAAAATGAGCTGCATGCGACACAGTACAGATGTTTTGCTTTTGCAGGTGTGCTTGGGATGCAGATGTGATGGCCTCACGCCAGGCTGCTGGCAGTATTCACTTCCTCCTTTCCACTTTCCCAGGTCTTTTTTTTTTTTTTTGGTGGAACCAGGGATTGAACTCAGACCCTTGTACTTGCCAAGGAAGCGCTTATTCCACTGAGCTATCGCCCTGGCCCCTTTACTTCCCCAGGTCCTAACCTGCGCCATGCATTAGGACAGCCTGGTGCACTGCAGATCATTTGAATTCAAATGTCCAGCCAGGAGGCTGGGAAGATGGCTCAGTGGAATAAGTGCTCCTTGGCAAGGAGTTCAATCCTTAGTTACACCAAAAAAAAAAAAAAAATCTCTGGTGGGAGTTTAGGGTATTGGTGTTTTCCTAAAATTCTCCACTGCCTTTAATTAATCTCAGAGCAGGAACAGCTGGTGGAGTTCCTCTATTTTTTTTTTTTTTTTTTTTTTTTTTTTTTTTTTTTTTTTTTTTTTTTTTTTGTTTTTTGTTTTTTGGTCTTTTTGAGACAGGGTCTCACTGTGTAGTTCAGCATGGCCTTCAGCACATTCTGTAGCCCAGCTCTGTAGCTGGTCTTGGACTTACAACAATCCCTCTGCCTCAGCCTCCCCAGTGCTTTTGGGATTACAGATGTGCTCCACCATATCACTATTATCATAATTATCCAGTTTTATAGTAGGCTACTTGACTAATATGTTCAAATATTAGCAGGGCCTCCTATATGTTAGGCCAGCACTCCACCACAAGCTACAACCCCAGCCCTTATTTTCATTTTGAGGCAGGATCTCACTAAATCGCCAGTGTTGACCTTGAACTGTCGATCTCCAGGGTCCTGCAATCCATCTCTGAAGGCAGGGATTTGGAATACTGCAGAATTTCTGAGCTGGGCAAGGGGATAGGAAGAGATGACTAGGGCCTGGGGAAATAGCTCAGTAGAATAAGCACTTGCCTGGCAAGCACAAGGTCCTGAGTTCAGTCCCCAGTGCCACAAACAAAGCAAAACAAAAAAGAGATGACTAGTGTGGCATCCTGCTCCAAGAGTCCAGAGTATTTTTTTATGAGGCCATTTATGTATGACTTGAGGGCTGCCTCATGGAACAAGGAAGAAAAGGAGAACGGCATGGGTGTGGATATTTGCTCAGAGTCGCCCTGAAGTAAGCTCCCGCTCATTCACTGAGTTTCATCCCTGTCTTTTTGTTGTTGTTGTTGAACTCAGGCCCTTGCACTTGCCAGGCAAGCACTTATTCTACTGAGCCATCTCCCCAGCCCCTTCATCCTTGTTTCTGAGTATTACTACTGTTTGGTCCTGAAACCTTATCCATCCTTGACAACTTTAGTCACTTCGGGTCTATAAATACTAGTAAATAAAAACTGGGAAAATATAAGGCTGCAGCTATTCATATTTAAATATTCATTCAAATGTCAAAATTCACTTTTAATTTCTCTCTAAGGTTTCTGTTTATTCTTTCTTTTCTTTTGTATTTTTAGGGAAGGGTGTACACGGTGTTCAGGGTCTCACTACTTGTAGTGATTTGCCTGTTTACAGCCCCCCAAATGCTGGGATTACAGGCATGTGCTACCATGCCCAGTCTCTTGTTTATTCTTTCTTTGACAGACTTTTCTACCATGTATGTGACTTAATCTTTAATTAAATTTGAAACTACAGAGTAATGTAAAGGCTGGGCATGGTGGCACAGGCCTGCAATCCCAGCACTCAGGAGGCTGAAGCAGGAAGATAATTGTGAATTTCAGGCCAGCCTGGACTACAAAGTGAGTTCAAGGCCAGCCTGAAATACCTAGTGAGATCCCGTCTCAAAAAGACACCCCGCCCCAGAAAGTAAAAAACAAAATAAAAACTATTATGACTCACTAAGGAAACTGCAGTTGAGATTTTCGTTATAAAGTTCAGCAATGTCCTTTCTAAACGTCTTAAAGTTTTCCACTGAAGGAATCAGGCTGTAAATGCAGTAGGTGGCAATCTCCTCCTCCCGCCCTCTCTCTGATCCTTTTGTGTCTTTACACTTGCATTCTTTCATAATTATCATGGTCCAGACTGAGACAATTCAGGCAGGACAGCAAAGCCCCTTTGCGGCAGCAGCGATGGCTTGGGAGCTGACTCGCAAGAGGCACTGGAGGGCCTGTGGCTGGGAGCAAGCGCCTCCAGGAGAGGTGACTTCTTGCACGTTTGACCTTGCTGAGGTGAGTGAGCCCAAGTCCTCGTGGAGCAGTTTCCTCCCACGAGACCCGGGATCTGGGGTGGATCTTGCATGTGGGCACAAGCACAGGTCCTGGGCCCCAAGACGCTTTCTCTGCATTTGCTTCTCTGAGTAATTTGGGCTCGCCTGGGAGTTTTGACCCTTCCTTTTCTACCTAGTTGTGATTTCTTTTCTCTGAAAGTTTCTGTGCAGCCAGGAGGATGTAGAGCTCCAGTCTTTCAGAAACCTTCACTGCGACATCCTGAGTTCGATTCCCAGTACCCCACCCCCAAAGGTCTGGAGCCTGCAACAGGAAAATCTGGCTGTGTCCCTGAAAATGGGGCATGGTGATGTCACAGGGGCCAGAGACAGAGCCTGCCCAGCAGAAGCCTTTGAAATTGAGGCACAGGAAAGTTTCACAAATGCAACCTGACCCATACAACTGGATTCCAAGGACTACTAAAACTTTACATGAATCCAAGAGGTACACTGAGCCAGAATAAAAATTTTCTGTTCCCAGAGGAGATAAGCACCATCTCCACCCTCTCCAGAAGCGTCCTGCCCTCGAAGTGCACTCCGTGACTCACAGCTGGAGTGTATCAGAGGTTTTTGACTCAGAAAAGATACCATCTAAATGGAAAAGTTTAGGCGTAGATGTGAGTTCAAAACTATATTTACTTGAATGTGGTGGTGAATGCTTGTAATCCAGTACTGGGAGGCTGGGGCAGGAGGCAAGTTGGGTTACATAGTGAGTTTGAGGCCAGACTGAATTACATAGTGTGAGCCTGTCTCAAAAAGACAAAAACACTGTATTTGACCAAAATTAAATTTTAATGATATATATTATGATATAAAGATAATTAAATTATTAATAAAATTTTAAATAGCATCATATATATATAGTACTGGGCTATATTACTGGCCTAGTGCCTTTTTTTTTTTTTTTTTTTTTTTTTGTCTTTTTGAGACAGGATCTCACTATGAAGCTCAGGCTGGCCTTGAGCTTACTTTGTAGCCTAGGCTGATCTCAAACTCACAGTGATATTCCTGCCTCATCCTCCCAAGAGCTGGGATTACAGGCATGGACCACCTCATCCAGCCCTGGTTTGGAGATTATTGGTGTGTCTCTATAAATATCTTGATCCAGTTTAATTTCTTATTGGTTTTCATTCTTAATAAATAACTGGTCTGAGCCAGCAAGATAGCTCAGCGGACTAAATACCTGCAGCGCAGGGACTGGCAGGGACTGGGGTTCATTCAGTCCCGAGCACCACATGCCACTCTGGCCCTGCCCCTGGTGTGTTGGCACACACCTGTAATCCCACCACTGGAGAAATTGAAAACAGAAGGATCACTATGGTCCAAGCTGCATAATTAACCCTGTATGAAATATATAAAAAATATGTACATACATACATACATACATATATACATTTAAGCATGTCTACATACGGTTAGGTGAAATAAATTGGACACATGTGTCCAAAAATCACACGGTTTCTTTAGGGTGGAAAATCAAAAGTGTGAATAAGGACCAAAATGTATAACAGATATTGGGAAATGGAAAGAAAATGTCCAAGTGAGAAGGGGAACAAAAGAAAAAAAGAGACAAGAAAAGCAGAATAGAAAGAAAAAAATGGAAACGAAGCTTTTGCAAATAAAGAGGAGAGGAGGGATTGAAGGGAAGAGAGGACAGGGGAAAGAAAGAAGCAGCGGCAAGAAACAGGAAGCATGGGTACAAACTCCCTGTGGTGAGTGTGGTCATGATGTGTATCTACAATTACCAGTAAAATGCAAAGTTTAAAAAAAGAAAGAAGAAAATAACAGGTCCAGAGCTCGGTGTGGCCTAAAGCACGTCTTGAGTCCCAACTACTTGTGAAGCTGAAGCAGAAGGATCCCTGGAACCCAGGAGTTCAAGACCTGCCTGGGTGACAAAGCAAGACCTCCCCCACATGACTAATAACTGATTTGCTAAAAAATTTGAATTATTACCTTTTCTCCTTGAGAAAATAAGTACTTGTGCTCTTTTCTTTTTAAGCCAGAAAAGCATTTTTGTCTCTCCTCCCACATTTATGTTGGTTTTGGGAAAAGAGAGGCAGAAAGAGAAGAGAAATGGGAAGGGGACAGTAGAAAGCAGGGCCGTGGGGATGGCTCGGTAGAGTAAGTGCTTCGCTGGCCAGCGCGAGGAGAAAGTAAAGGCCAGGGAGGGAAGGGAAGGGACCCAATCCTCACTCCATCCTGTTCCCAAATGCTTCTCTTTTGTGGGATCTCCTCATCTTAGAGATGAGTTCATCTATGTCATAGTTGTGTTAAATATCCCTATCTCGTGCTGTCCTTCAGAGAGCCTCTTATCTGAGGGCCACGGGTACTGATGCCTACTTTGTCTTGTTGGTTTTCTGGTTTTCTTTTTGTTCATTTTTTTTTTTTAAATATAAAATGAGGGGGCAATCATTTAATGACACAGGGAAATAATATGAAACAAGCTGGTTATAAGTAGTAGGCAGGGCTGGGGAGATAGCTTCATGGTCTAAGCGCCTGCCTGGCAAATGAACGGACCTGGGTTTCATCCTTGGTACTGCATGCTGTGCCCGCCCTGGAACCCAGGAGGGTGGTGCACTCATGTAATCCCAGCAATGGGGAGGCTGAGTTAGTGTGATCACTACAAGTCTGAACTGTGTAATGAGACCATGTATCAAATAAATAAAGAAATAAGGGGCTGGGGAGATGGCTCAGTGAAATAAGTGTTTCCCTGGCAAGCACAAGGGCCTGAGTTCAATCCCAAGTTCCATGAAAGAAAGAAAGAAAGAAAGAAAGAAAGAAAGAAAGAAAGAAAGAAAGAAAGAAAGAAAGAAAGAAAGAACATTGTAAAAAATAAGTAGTAGGCAGAAGATGACTTTACTTTTGGTAATATTAAAAAGCATAAATGTGCATACAAAAATCTAGAAGGTGGGCCAGCCAGATAGTTCAGCAGACTAAAGTGCCTGCTTTTTTTTTTTTGGTTGTTGTTAAGAAAATTTTGTGATTTTATTGTATCATGAGGCATTGAAACATCTGAACAAATCAATATTTGGGTGCTGAGGCAGCTGCTTTCTCCTTCACTTCTTTTGGTTACTAGAGCAACTCAGTAGATTTTAAAAAAAACGAAACAAAACAAAAGGACAACCTTTTGCATCACTTAAGTCTTTCCAAGGCATGCGCTAGCACAACAGGGATGCACCGTCAGGTGCCACCAGTCTAGCACCCAAACATCATGCACAACACTGGGGGCGGCAGCGGGCCACACCCACTTCCATCACGGCCCTGCTTGCTTGTGTATGATATTTGGAGCATGGGAGGGTGTGATAGTATCAGGAAGAGGAGGGAGAAGGAAATAGCATGAGCGCCTGGCTGGGAGGAGGTCACCCGAAGATGTGCAGGGCAAGCCTGAACGTGTCACTGGTGCAAACCCAAGCGTCCCTGATGTTCTTTAGGAGGAACATCTGGTGGAAGCCCAGGATGGGGTCTTCATCAGCCTTGAGCCAGCCCACAACCATGCTGACGAGGAAGCTCTCTGGTGCAGGCTGATGGCCCCTGTGCTGTGACGCTGTGCCGAATTTTCTGGCATGGAAGGTTAGACAACTTCTCTGCAATGGCAGCTTTGCCCTGGAACTGCAGTTGCTCCCACATAAGGCATGATGCATCAATACAAGGGGCTGGTACGATGGTGGCAGTGGCAGTGGCAACCCAGTGTGGTCTGCAACTGACTGTCCTTTCCTAAAGTGGCTGCTTAAGCCGGGTGTGGTGGCGCATGCCTGTAATCCCAGCACTCGGGAGGCTGAGACAGGAGGATTGTTGTGAGTTCGAGACCAGCCTGAGCTACAAAGTGAGCTTAAGGCCAGCCTGAACTGCATAGTGAGACTCTGTCTCAAAAAGACAAAAAAAAAAAAAAAGTGGCTGCTTAAGCAAAGCCCAGCAGCCAGGTTTGATCCGCAGCGTTCTGTGCTGGCCCTGCCCCTGTGGTGTGCTGAGACAGTGATTGAGATTGGGTGCCGTAGCGCGCGCCTACAATCGCAGCACTTGGGAGGCTGAAAGCAGGAGAATCACTGCAAGTCAGAACTATGTGGTGAGACCCTGTAGACCCTGTACCAAATACATAAAAAGAAGAAGAACCTAGAGGGTCACATACCAGAATATCAGCAGTATTACTTCTGTCCAGTGATTATTCTTTTTTTTTTTTTTTTGGTGGAATTGGGGATTGAACTCAGCCCCTTGAGCTTGCTAGGCAAGCGCTTATTCTACTGAGCCATCCCTCCAGACCCTGCCTCTTTTTTCTTGGAACTGGGGATTGAACTCAGACCCTTACTTTGCCAGGGAAGCGCTTATTCCTCTGAGCCATCTCCCTAGCCCCAGTGTGATTGCTCTTGCTTTACTTTTGTGTATTTCTTTTTCTTTGAAGCACAATTATTTCTGAAACAAGCAGTACTGAAGAAAGTTATTTTATGCCAGGAGTTAGAAATCCAAGAAGCCAAGCACTCAAGGGGCTTTTGGTCTCTGTGAGACAGGGTCTCTGTGCAGTTCAGCCTGGCCCTGAACTGGCTTTGTAACCCAGGCTGGCCTTGACCTCCTCAGGATCTTCTCGCCTTAGCCTCCTGAGGGTTGGGATGATGACAGGCATGAACTGTTTTCAAGAATGTTTTGATTGTGAGATCATTTGTTGCCTTCACCAGAGAGGGTCTGTGGTGCCCTAGGCAAGAAAGAATCCAGGAAGATTTTTTGTCTGTTGACTTCTAAAGGGTTTAGGATGATACTGACTTGGATATTTTTGGCAGATTACTTTAGAAAAAATGATGGCCTTGTACGGTGGTGTGTGGCTGTGATCTCAGAACCCAGGGAGGCTGAGGCAGGAGGATCGCCATGAATCAAGGCCAGCCTGGGCTACATAGTGAGTTCAAGTCCAGACTGAACTACATAACAAGACGCTGAGGCCCAGAGTTCCATCTCTTCACATTGACAAAAGTTTTTTTTTTTTTTTTTTAAAGGCAGGCAGGTGGCTCATGCCTGTAATTCCAGCACTTGGCAGCTGAGGCAGGAGGATCACCAAGAGCTTGAGGCCCAACTAGGTTACATAGTGAGTTCAAGGCCAGCCTGAAGTGAATTTAACCCTTAACTAGTGTCAGCTTATACATTTACTAGTTTTAAAAGAAATTACTAGTTTTGTTTCACTTGCTTTTTCACTTTTAGGTACCTATAGATACCAAGTTTTCCTTGAGCTCAGCTGGATCTAAAATAATTTACGATGCCAGGCATTGTGGTACATGTCTATAATCCCAGCCCTTAGGAAGCTGAGGCAGGAAAACTGCTGAGTCTGAGGCCAGCCTGGACTGTGTATTGAGTTCAAAGACAGCCTGGACCATACAGCAAGATTGTGTCTCAAACAAACAACAACAAAAATAAATAAAATAATTGCGCTGTCATCCAGCTAGCCTTTCTGGAGGTTTACACCAAGGTCGTCTGGTCACATCGGCTCCCTCCACAGCGAGCGTCAGTTCACCACCAGAGTCAAGGTCTCCTTCCTGCTATAGCTCCTGGTCCTGTCCATGATATAAATAACATCTCCCATGGCCAATTCTTAGTAATCATATTCTCAGTTCTACATGAGCATTTAAGAGTTAAATTTCCCTCTTTGAAACTGTTCTCTGGGGTCCCCATCCCATGTTCTTTCCTCTGTTTCTGCACCTGCCTGTCCTGTCCTCTATGGGACTTCTTTGCTGACTCCCCTGTCCAGGGGCCTGGTGGTGCATGCCTGTAATTCCAGGGCGTTCAAGGCCAACTTGGGCTACACTAGGAGACTCATCTCAAAAACAAACACAGGGGCAGCCAAATAGCTCAGCAAATTAAAGCGCCTGCTTAGGTGGACGCAGGGGCCAGGAGTTTGATCTCAGGCCTGCCGTGCTGGCCCTGCCCCTGGAGCACCCTGAAATGGTGATTGAGACTGGGTGTGGTAGCACACACCTGTAACCCCAGCTTGTGTGGAGCTGAACACAGGAGGATCCTGTAGACCCTTAGATACTACTAGATGTTCCAGTGGTTTTAAACATCACATAAATGTCCAGATCAGCTAAGTTCATATCTTCCTTTCTTTCCTGTATATGTGTGTATGTGTGTGTGTGTGTGCGTGTGTGCGTGTGTGTCTGACACAGGCTTTTGCTATGCAGTTCAGGCTGACCCTGCACCCCTCCTGCGTCAGCCACCTCCAGCAGAGCTCACAGGGCCACCACGCCCAGCAGTAGATCTTTCAGTTTGCTTTGCAGCCTCACATAGTCAACTCCTCTGTCAACAACCTTGTTTGATTTTATTTATTGATTTTCATATTTTTGGCAGAACCAGAGATTGAACTCAGGCCCTTGTGCTTGCCAGGGAAGTAATTATTCCACTGAGCCATCTCCCTGGCCCAACAACCTCGTTTGAAAGTCCCAGTTCCATATGAAAATTCTCCACTTAATGCCGAGTGTAGCAACCAGTTGAGAAAACTGAATCACTGGGGTGGAGAATCACCCGGGGAAAAGCTCCCCGCCTAGGGGAGGAAGAAGACATGGCCTTGCCCGAGTGGGGCAGTGCCAGTCAGCAAAGCCTTCCTCTCTGCAGGGCCACTGACTTAGGGGTACTCTCAGGCAGGAGATTGGGAAGTGTCGTCTGGGAGCCCTCTCCAGTGCATAATCAGAGGGCCCCTTGGTCAGGGGCAGGGGCCAGACACAGGCCCTGCATCAGTCAGCACTGCACAGACGGGGGACCCTGATGAGTCAGTCTCAGTTAGGGTAGAGCTTATGCTGCCAAGTCCCTGAAAGCCCACAGACAAACAGCCTTCTTGGGTGTCCTACCCCCTCCTGCCGGGGAGAGCTTCCTTTCTTGCCTCTCTGCCTGTTACTTTGTTGCCCTCATATTTCAAAATCAATTTCCCTAGACCCTCCCCCAGCTGAGGGTGTCCTCCTCCATTACCATGGACACGACCTGTGCGAGCCCCAGGTCTGGGGCCCCAGATCATCTGCTCTTCTCGATCCGCGCCTGGACACCCAGCTATCCCTCGCCGGCTATTTCTGGTCACTGTTTCCCCATTTGCTTTCCATTTTAGGAAGCCTGGGCTGTGGTCCCTTTCACAGTTTCCTTTAATGTTAGTCTTTAAAAGCACCCTTCCTTTCTGGGAGCACCTATGGGTGGCGCCAGGTAAGCTGCTCTGAATCGTCTAAGACGCCATTGCCGTCCCAAAGCTGGAGGCCTTCGGCCGCCTGCCCTCAACAGACCATAGCTCGGGTTTTGTTCACCTCCCTGTGTGTCCCCCTTCCTGTGTGTCCCCCTCCCTGTGTCCCCCTCTCATTATGTCCCCCTTCCTGTGTGTCCCCCTCCCTCTGTGCCTATGACGCTCCAGACTTCAGGGACCCAGTCCATGATGGGGCGGAGGCCTTGGTGTGCTAGTTTTTGAAGCAGCAGGGATCAGATGTGAGGCATAAAAATACAAGAAAGGCCTAAGAAGGAGGAGGGCAGCGGAGCAGCTGAAAGGAGCCGCTGCAGCACCTGGCCTGTGTGTAACCCTTGTGCACCCCACTTGCGGCCTGCCAAAAATGAAACCCTCTCTATTGTACTTTAGTGAGTTTGCACGAGCAGGTAGGAGATGCACTCAGCCTTCAGATCTTATTCCAAATGGAGACGTTAGCTGGGTTGTAGCTTGGTGGAGCAGCGGCCGTCTGGGTGCAAGGTCCTGAGTTTGGAAAAACAAATGGAGATTTTTTAATTTAATTTTATTTTTTATATATTTAGTACAAGGTCTACAGGGTTTCATTACGTAGATCAGACTTGTAGTGATCCTCCTGTTTTCAGCCTCCCAAGCACTAGGATTATAGGCACTCACCATGCCTAGTCTCAATGGCTGTCTTAGCCCGCCCTGGTGGCGGGATGGAACCCTGGTTTCTGGGCCTGCCTGAGCTGGCGCTTTTGTCTGCTGAGCTATCTGGCCAGCCCAGAGATTTTAATCCATAGGGGAAACATCCTCTGGGAACAGAAGGCAAGGGAGGGTCAGGGTGGAGCTGTAGGTGTCGCAGCAACACCGAAAGGGGACTGGATTCTCAAACTCTGGGCCTGGGGACCTTAGAACGTACCTGCTGAGCAGTCAGCCAAGGCACCGCCCAGCTCCAGAGCTCACCAGGGCGTCCCCTCGCCTCTGTCCACCTCTCTCCTTTGTCCACCGCTTGCCTCTGCTCCACCTCCCCTCCAGCCCTCCTGTCCTTGAACAGGAGGAGAGGCCAAAGATTGGCCAAGACAGCAGCCGAGACCAACATAGTAACCTTTCCTTGTCCCTTGTCTGCTAGCGCCTGGCCCTCGGGGTGTCCACTGGGCCTACAAATATATCCTTCTCTCCTTTCTAGAAACTGCTAAACTGTTTTCCATATTTTACATTCCCTCCAACAATGCAGTATTGGGTATAGTTATAATATCTTTCTTTTGTCTTTTTGAGACAGGGTCTCTGTATGCAGCTCAGGCTGGCCTTGAGCTCACTTTGAAACCCAAGCTGGTCTTGAAGTCACAAAGATCCTCCTGCCTCAGTCTCCTGTATGCTGGCTGGGATCACAGGTGTGGGCCACCACACCCAGCTTAATGTTTTCTTTTGTTTTAAAATAAAATAATAAGAACCTGGGCTCTGTGGTGAGCTAGAATGCCAGTTCTCAGGAAGCTCAGACAGGACCATCTGAGCGTAGGACCTGAAGACCAGCCTGGCAGCACAGAAAGACCTGTCCAAGTAGCTAAAAGAAAATGAAAGAATGAGGGAAGAACTATCTCCCACTGCGAGGATGCAGGTGGGCTCTGGGTTCCTGTGCTAGCAGTGGCTGGTTGGCTTAAGATTCCCAACTGGAGGGAGCTGGGGGTGGCAGTGTGTGCTGGGAGTCTAGCACCTACCGGCTTGGGCACATTGGAGCTGAGCTGGGCAGTTTACTTCATGCATAGCCTCCTTAGATGCTGGGATTCCAGGTGTGTATCACCATACCTGGCTATTTTTATGTTTTTTTTTTGCCGGCACATCCCACCCTAAGGCAGGGCTAGTGTGGCATGTGGTTCTAGGATTGAACTCCAGTTCCTTGCGCCTGCCTAAGCTTGCCCACTGAGCTATCTCAATTGCCCATGTTTTTAGGGTTTTATGGAAGAATAGCTTCACTTTCTGGATGTACAGAACGTACTGTTAAAGTTTTAGGAGCGAAGCATCTACACCTGGGATTATAAAAGATTTGCAGAAAAAAGAGAGAACAAACACTGCAACACTGTTCTCAAATGGTAAATATGATAAGTATTTGATAGTCTTTACTTTATTCTTGCAAACTCTTGGCAATCCTCCTGCATCAGCTTCCCAAGTCCATTCTTGCAACTCCATTGTGGGCTTCACATTTCCCAGAATGAAAAAGCTCCTTCCACCTCAGAGCAGCCCTAAAACATCTGAGTGGAAGCGCAGACCACAGGAATCTGCATTTCAGATAATCCTCCTATTGACTTTTTCTTTCTTTTTGAGACAGAATTTCACTATGCAGTTCAGGCTGACCTTGAACTCACGTTCTAGCCCAGACTTGCCTGGAACTCACAGTAATCCTATCTCAGGTTCCATTGATTTTTTTTTTTTTTTTGATGCCCTGTTATAATTTTTAATTTGGGGGAGGGGATGTGGTCCTAGGAATCTAGCCCAGAGCCTGTACATGCTGAGCATGGATTTTACCACTGAGCTACCCTGCCCCTAACCTTCAACCAGTTTTGTTCCTCTGACTTGAAGGACATCAGCCTTCTCTTTTAGTCTTTTTGTCTTAATAGTAAGAACACTTGCCAGATGCCTTGGTGCTCAGCTGCAATCTAGCACTCTGGAGGCTGAGGCAAGAGGATAACTTTAAATTAAAGGTCAGCTGGGTTAAGTAGTTAGACCCTGTCTCAAAAAGCAAGGGACAGGGGCTGAGGAGATGGCTCAGTGGAATAAGTGCTTCTCTGGCAAGTGCAAAATCTCAAAGAAAAAAAAAAAAAGCAAGGGAGAGGGGTAGGAAAATACATGTCATGGCTACACAATGGAATTAAATAACCTTAGAAAAATGGATTCAGAGGCAGTCCTTATGTAGTTCCACAGTCCCTTTCAAGGTCCTCAGTTTTTCCCATTTCTTTTCTTATTTTTATCGTTCTCTGTTGCATGAGTTACTGGAAAGATGGAGCAGCACTTGTAGCTTTCCAGTAGCCTGGGTGAAAGTGGGCCGCCTTCAGGAGACTCTGTTCTCTAATTTCCTCTAGCAACTGACTAATAAGAGGCCAGTGGGCAGTGCCACTCCTGCCCAGCTCCAGACAATTCTTTACAAATGTGTAAAAAAGAGACGTGGAGAGAATAGGTACTCAGACATGTTTACTAATAAATATTAATAAGTAATAATTAGATCTGAAACCTGGAACAACTGGATTTTTATCCCCATTCCCCACTTATGACTGAACCCAGGGCCTTCACGTTGAGCTATTTTCTCATGAACTTTTTTTTTTTTTTTGTGGAACCGAGGATTGAATTCAGGTCCTTGTACCAGGCAAGCACTTGTTCTACTGAGCTATCTCCTCAGGCTCTACATTGAGCTATTTTTTTTTTTTTTTTTTTTTTTTTTTTTTTTTTT
>PVKA01032094.1:0-25655 GCA_004027165.1 Ctenomys sociabilis
AAAAAAAAAAGGCAGGCAAGATAGCTCAGCGGTCTAGAGCGCCTCTCAGGGACCGCGGTTCGAGCCCCAGCACCACATGCCATGCCAGCCCCTCCCCTCAGGGCCGGCTGAGCTCATCCCCTAACCCCGTGAAAAAAGAATCCGTGATGTGTAGTGAGACACTGTAATAAATAAAGGAATTAAAAAAAAAAAAAAAAAAAAAAAACAATCCAACACAGATCAGCAGTCCAAAATAGAGGTGGTTATCCACAGAAGTTGTTGATTTGAACCATTCACTTTATATACCTCCATTTTTATAGTTTTCTGCTGGATGGTTAAGACCGAGTTAAAGCAAGACCTATATAACAAGAAATGAAACTTTTATATCAGATAAGGTCAGTCAGGATCCTCGGGGTTTGTCCTGTAACCTTGTACTGTTCTTTGTAGATCCCTTGTCAGAGTCAGCCATGCGGATGAGTCCCGGCCATTGCTAGACCAATTTGCTCTCTGTGGAAGCCTGAGAGAAAGTTTTCTCTCCATGTGACTCTCCTTAGGCACACTCTACATCATCAGTCACATTCCTCTGTGGCCCCATAATCTCCTTGATCAGAAAATTTGTGGTGCTACTGAGTTATACAATGCTACAGTACAGGTTCTCCTATATCTTGAGTCTTCACTGATCTTGAAAGGCTAGTGAGAAAATGTTGGCTGACCTTGCAGCCTTTCTTTTTCTCCAATTTTTGATCCACAAACTTAGGTTGTTAACCCTCCAGAAGAGAAATTTATTATTACCCTGCAACATATGCAGTTCAGTTTAGCCACACTATAGTCTAAATATCAGAAATCATAGCCATAACGTGGAACAGGTATTTTCCATCAAGTATTGAGATACTAAACTCTAATATGAAGAAGAAAAAGAAATTAAAAAAAAATAGGAATGAACACACATATATTTACAAAGATATTTAGAAATCCATCCATATACAGCATAGTAGCATTATAGCATGACTGTCTTGTGACGTTTTCTTGTCTTATTTTTCATTTACTACCCTTTAAAAATGGCAGTATAGTAATAGCTGGTATGTCATGACAAGAAGTACATATTTAGAAGACCAGAATGGCAGGTGTTTGGAGTGTGACCCTTCTATTACACTTTGTTAAATTCAGTGCAGTTGCTTGGTTTACAGGTATTAGTATATATAGTTGTATATATATAGGTGGGGTGAAAATCCTACCACTTAACTGCTAGTTTCAAAAATCTGATACTTCTCATCTAGTGTGTATAAGTGAATGGTCTTGCCTCTGTCATGTTTCTCAGTGTTTCTCCTTGCCCTCTCTTCATTGTCCAATCCTCAAGTTCTCGCTTTCCTTTTAATTGTGTTATACATTTCTATTTTCAATTCTTCTTTTGAGTTATACTAGGGAGACTATACGATATTTGCACATGTGGGTGTGGTTTACTTTGCTTATAAGTATGTCTTCAAATGGCATCCACTAAAATATGAAGCCTTCGAGTTTATCATTCTTTACAGCTAAGTAATACTCCATTGTATAAAAATACCAGATCTTTTTCAACCATTCCTCATGTGACGGGTATCTTGGTTGTTTCCAAGATTTGTCTATCACAAATTGTGCTGCTGTAAACATAGGTACACTTGTATCCTTATGATAAGACGTTTTTAGTTCCTCTGGGAAAATTCCCAGTAGGGGTATAGCTGGCTTGAATGGGATTTCCAGTCCTAGTTTCTTAAGGAGTCTCCACACTGATTTCCACAATGGTTGTACCAGTCTACATTCCCACCAACAGTGGAGAAGGGTTCCCTTTTCCTCACAACCTCTCCCACATTTGTTGTTCATTGATTTCCTTATGAGAGCCATTCTTTCTGGAGTGAGATGGTATCTCAGTGCTGTTTTAATTTACATTTCACGGATAACTAGTGATGTGGAGCATTTTTTCATATATTTGTTCCCTTCTTTAATTTATCTCTGAGAAGTGTGTGTTCATCTAGGGTGCCCATTTCTGGATTGGGTCTTTAAATTTAGGGGCGCTGGTATTTTTAGTTCTTTATAAATTCTAGAGAGCAGACTCTTGTCTGAGTTCTTATGAGTTAGGATTTTTTTTGAAATTTGTGGGTTGTCTTTTCACTTTGATGGCAATTTCTTTTGATGTGCAAAAACTTCTCAACAACTGGTGGTCCCAGTTGTTAATTCTTTCCAGTGTTTTCCATGCGAATACATGTTTGCTCATGAACTCTTTGCTTACCCCTATTTCTTCAAGAGTTTCTCCTACTTTCACTTCCAGGAGATTGAGTATCTCTATTTTAATGTTTAGATCTTTAATCCATTTTGACTTTATCTTAGTGCATGGTGACAGACCTGGGTCAAGTTTTAGTTTTTGACATGTGGAAAGTCAATTTTTCCAGCACCTTTTGTTAAAGAGGCTTTCTTTCTTCCAGTAAGCATGTTTGGCCCCTTTGTCAAAGATCAAATAGTTGAGTGTAGGGGCCTCTGCATCTTCTAGTCTATTGCATTAATCCTTAGGTCTATTTTGTTGCCAATACCATGCTGATTTTATCACAGTAGCTTTGTAGAATAATTTCAAGTAAGGAATTGTAATGCCTTCTGACTTGTGTTTGTTGGCCAGAATTGCCTTTGCTATTCTAGGTCTTTTCTGGTTCCAAATAAATTGTAGGAATGATTTCTCTAGGTCTGGGAGGTATGTTGGTGGTAGTTTGATATGGATTGCATTAAATCTGTACAACAGTTTTGGCAGTATGGCCATCTTCACGATGTTGGTTCTTCCTATCCAGGAGCATGGAATATCTTTCCATTTTCTAAAATCCTCTGTGATCTCTTTTTTTCAGAGTACTATAATTTTCCGTGCAAAGATCTTTAACTTCTTTAGTTAGATATATTCCAAGATATTTCATTTTGCACTGTGCTATTGTAAAAGGTATTGTTTCTATAGTTTCCCTCTCAGTGTGTTTGTTATCTGTGTAGAGAAATGCTGTTGACTTTTGAATATTGACTTTATATTCCTGCTAAAAAGTCCTGCTATGCTACTGAATTTGTGTATGAATTCTAGTAGCTTCTTGATGGAGTATTTTTGGTCTTCCAAGTAAAGTATCATGTCATCTGCAAAGAGTGATAATTTAACTTCTTCTTTACTTATTTTTATTCCTTTTATTTCTCCCTCTTGTCTTATGGCTATAGCTAATGATTCCAAGACTATATTGAATAGGAGGGGTGATAGAGGACATCCTTGTCTTGTATCAGATCTAAGAGTAAAATATTTCAGTTTTAGAAGTATTTTAGCCATTGCGTTGTCATAGATGGTTTTTATTAAGTTGCAGTAGAGGCCTTCTGTTCCAATTTTATGAAGGATTTTCAACATGAATGAGTGTTGGACTTTGTGAAAAGCATTTTATGCATCAATTGAGAGGATCATGTGGTTTTTAGTTTTCGCTCTATTGATATAGTGTATTACATTTAAGGATTTGCAAATATTGAACCATCCTTGCATCCCTGGATGAATCCTACCTGGTGATGGTGTATGATCTTCTTAATGATTTGCTGTATTCTGTTTGCGAGAATTTTATTGAGTATTTTTGCATCTATGTTCATGAGGGAGATTGGCCTGTAGTTCTCCTTTTTAGTTGTGTCTTTCCCTCATTTTGGTATCAGTATAATACTTGTCTCCAGGAATGACTTTGGGAGAACTGTTTCCTTTTCAATTGCATTGAAGAGTTATGGAGTGTAGGGATTATATCTTCTGTAAATTTCTTGTAGAATTTAACTGTGAATCTATCAAGACCTGGACTTTTCTTTGTTGGCAAGCTTTTTATTACATTTTGTATTTCGTTGGCTGTTATTGGTTTATTGAAAGTTGTTCTATCTTCTTGGTTCAGTTTTGGTAATTTGTACCTTTCTAGGAATCTGTCCATTTCATCTGTGTCTCCTATTCTGTGAACGTAAAGATTCTCAAAGTAGCTATTGATAATTTTCTGATTTTCCACGGGTTTGTGGTGATTACACCCTTTTCATTCCTTACTGCTTGTATTTGAATTTTTTTCTTTCCTCTTTTTGATGAGATTACATAGTGGCTTATCAATTTTATTTAATTTTTCAGAGAACCAGCTTTTGGATTCATTGATTCTTTGAACTGTTTTCTTCATCTCAACTGAATTAATATCTGCTCTAATCTCTATGATTGCTTCTCATCTTTGGTTTGCTCTTTTTTGTTCTGGATGTTGGAGGTGTCACATTAGTGTTTTTTTTTGTTCCTGTTCTGTTTTCCTAATGTGTGAGTTCATAGCTATGAACTTCCCTTGGAGAACTGCTTTCATTGCATCCCACAAATTCTGATAAATTGTGGTTGAATTCTCATTAAATTATAGATATTCTTGAATTTCTTGTTTAATTTCATGTGTAACCCATTGATTCCTGAGTAGGGTCTTGTTTAATTTCCATGTAGTTAGGGGCATTTGCTGGTTCCTTTTGCTGTTTATTTCCGGTTTCATTTCACTGTGCTCAGATAATACGCACGCGATAATTTGTGTGTTCTTGCATACACTTAAGCACGACCTATGGACCAGTATGTGGTCTATTTTAGAGAATAACCCATGTGCATCTGAAAAAAATGTATATTCAGCTGTGGTTGGGAGGAACACTCTGTATATGTCTGCCAAGTCCATTTGTTCCAGGCTCTTGTTCAGTTCTACTGCTTTGCTAATTTTTTGTCTGGTTGACCTATCTTTATGGGATAAAGGGGTATTTAGGTCTCCTGTTAAGATTGTGGTATTGGATGTTGGCTTTTTCATGTCCATTAAGATTTGTTTTACATAGTTGGGTGCTCCCGTGTTTGGTGCATTTGTATTTATGTTACCTCTTCCTGTTGAATTCTTCCCCTAACCAGTATATAGTGGCCTTCTTTGTGTCATTTGATCATTCTTGGTTTGAAGTTGAGACTGAGAACAAGATTGCTACCCCTGCTTTTTTTTCAGTGGTGCTTGGGCATGCAGTATTGTTTTCCATTCTTTGACTTTAAGCCTGTGAATGTCCTTTTGAGTTCAGTGTGTTTCTTGTATGCAGCACATTGTTGGGTTTTGTTTCCTAATCCATTGTGCCAGTCTATTTCTCTTCATTGGTGAATTGAGTCCATTTACATTGATGATTATAATTGAAATGTGTTGACTTATGATTGTCATGTTATTTACCTGCTGTTGTTTACTCCTTTTTGTCCTGTGTTTAATTGTTTGACCTATTTAGTGGGTTCGTTCTGTTCTCATTAGTGGAGTTCTGGTCATTGTGGTTTCTCTCTAGAACATCTTTCAGTAGCCTGTGTAGGGGTGGCTTTGTCATCATGAAAGTCTTTAGTTGTTCTTTCTCATGGAAGTATTTCACTTCTCCATCAAACTTGAGAGTTTTGCAGGGTATAGTAGTCTGGGCTGGAATTTTTTTCATAGAGGAGTTGAAGTACTCTGCTCCATGCTCTCCTTGTCTTCATGGTTTGTGAAGAGAAGTCAGCTGTAATTCTGATAGGTTTTCCTTTGAATGTGATCTGCTTCATTTCTCTAGCAGCTTTCACTATAGTATTCTTGTGTTGGATTTCTGGGATCTTGACTATTATATGTCTCAGTGTGGTTTTAGTTGGGTTGAAGTTATTTGGTGTTCTGTATGCTTCAGTTACCTGAATGTTAGATTGTTTCTTCACATTTGTAAAGTTTTCTGCTACTACTTCTGCCCATATTCTTTTAATATCATTTGTGTTGACTCCTTCTTTCTCATTGATGCCTATTAGTCTCACATTATTCATCTTGGTATCATCTTGCATGTGATGGATTATTTTTTCCTGCATCCTAGTTGTTTTTAAGAGATCTTTTCTCACCTTTTCACTAGCTGCACCAGCGTCTTCAAGATCTGAGACTCTGTTTTCACTTTCATTCAAACAGTTTTGTAGACTGGTGATTGAGATTTTAAGTTTTTTTTATATCTCTTTGATTCTGCTTCACTTGATCTATTTCTATTCTGTATTGCTCATTCAAGGAATCCATTATATTTCTAATCTCCTCTATTTTTTTTTTTATCAATTTCTTCGTTAGAGGTAGCTATTAATTCTTTTACTGCAAAGTTATTTTTCCAAATTGGGTTTCCTCCATAAATTTCCGAAATTGATTCTCCACTTCAGATGTTATGATTTCAAAGATTTGTTTTTTTATTGCAGAAATTATTTCTGCTTTGAGTTCCTCTACCTTTTTGCTATTGTTTCTTTGTCTGAGATGCTGTTAATTCATATATTTCAGCTGGAATAGTGTTTTCTGCACTTGTTCTGTGTGGGCATTGGGTTTCCCCCATATGTTTCTGGATTTGATTCTTTACTTCTGATGCTAAGTATTCAAAAATTTCTTTTTTTCTTTCAGTCACTAATTCTGGTCTGAATTCCTCTATATCTTTCTGCTGTTGTTTCCTTGCTTCCGACTCTGCTAATTCATTCATTTTGGCTGAGTTAGTGTCCTCTGCACTTATCATTGGTGGGCTTGAGGCCTGAGATTGTATTTGACTCCTTGTTTTTATCATGACTTATAGCTCTGACCTCTAACTTTTGGTGTAGAGTTTTGGTGCAGTTCTAACCTTAGCACCTTATGAAATTCAGATATTGTTACACCAAGTTCTAGTTCATGTAGTTTTGCCTGGCTTAGGTCTGGCTGCTGTACTCACCTCCTTCTTGTTGCTGTCCTTGGAGGTGAGCCTGTTGTGTCCCTTTGACAAAACACTCTGTTTCTGGATTAGCTCTGTGATTTTGACCCTAAATCTCAGTGCAAGGACTTCAGCCTCAGAGTTTCTCCCCAGGCCTGTATGCCAGGCCTGGGCTGGGTGTGGAAGGGTATGGGGGGGGGAGGAGAGCACAAAAGCTCTTTCACACACTCACTGGGCCTGGGCTTTGGCGGGTCTGCAGGGCTCTCAAAAGGGTGGTGGACATTCTCATTCACAGGGCAGGCTGGGTTGGATCTAGGGCTGCAGGGTGAAACCAGAGAATGCTGGGAAAGGTCTCTCTGGTGCTGCAGACCCAGAGTTCTTACTCATGGCTGAACTGTGCTGTTATCTATCTATCTATCTATCTATCTATCTATCTATCTATCTATCTATCTATCTATCATTTATCTATCTATCTGTCTGTCTGTCTTTCAGAGACAGGGTTTTGCTAAGCATTTCAGCCTTGAACTCACTTTGTATCCCAGACTGGCCTCAAACACACATTGATCCTCAGCCTTCTTAATGCTGAGATTATAGGTGTATGCCATCCTACCCGATTTCCCCATTATTGATTCCCTTTCCTTCTTTCCTGTTCAATTGCTTGCCTTGCAAGATGAATTCATTCTACTGGGATTCATGGAATTATTATCTTCATTGTTTGTTCTTTTTTCCAGAATATTCTTCAGTTGCAGACCCTGCCCCCTAGGTGTGCTGAGACTGTGACTGAGACTATGCGTGGTGGTGAGTGCCTGTAATCCCAGGGCTTGGGATTCTGAAAAACAGGTGGATCACTATGAGTCCTACCTGTGTAGTGAGACCCTGTAAACCTTGTACTAAATACATTAAAAAACAAACAGAATATCCGTCAGAACATTTTCAAGTGCTTGTTTGATATCATAATTTTTTCAGATATCTCTTGATCAATTTTAAATATAATTTTGTGGCGTATATCAATCTGGGCTGGCAGTGGTTTTCTTTTAGGGCTTGAAATGCTTCACTCCAAGCTCTCTTTGACTTAAGATCTGTGTTGAAAAGTCTGCTGTTATTTTGATGATGTTTCCTTTATAAGTGATTTGTTTATTTTCTCTAACAGCTTTTAATATTCTGTTCTTGTGTTGAATTTCTGGAATTTTAACTTTTATATGTCTTGTAATTCTTCTCTAATGATGATTAATTAGAATTGTATATGCTCCACTTATCCGAATGTCAAATTTTTTCTTATTCTTTTTGTTAAGATATATTTTTATTTATTATTATTATTATTATTATTATTATTGTTAGTTTTTTTTTCCAGAACTGGGGATTGAATTCAGACCCTTGCACTTGCCAGGGAAGCACTTATTCTACTGATCCATCTTCCTGGCCCAAAAACAGCATTAGACTTTTTTTTTCTGACGGAACCAGGGATTGAACTCAGGCCCTTGCTAACCTGTCTTCTTGATATGATTCTCTGTTTTCACATTTGTTAATTTTGTTGTGTACAATTTTTAAATCTCACATATATCTGTTTGAATCTGTTTTCTGGAATCTGGGTTCCTTACCATCATGGTTTTAATAACTGTATTAACCTCCTCTTTATAAAACTGTATATCTCTCTGGACTCATTAACCTTGTCTATCATCTCTTGACCTATCTATATAGTTATTTCTGATTTTTTTTTCTAGAGACTGATTCAACTGCTTTGTTACTTCCACTGCCACCATTTCAGAAAGTTCAGCTGGGTGGATTTTCAATTTTTCCACCTCCATGTCTTTTGTCTGTGTGAGCTAGAGGTCTGGAGTTGTATCTTGCACCTGTGTTTTCCCATTTTCTATTTTTAAATATTGTTTTCTGTGCTGATATAAATTGCTTATGGTACATTACATAAATTGACTTCTAGTATTGAGACTTCTTTAGGGAATGACTACTTTTCAGAGATGTCTTCTAAGAATAGTTCATTTTTGGCATTTGAATCTGCCCAACACGCTGTCTCTTCAATTTATTAGGGATGAGATGTTGCTGCCTGTTTGGCCTGGAACCCAGTTCTTTGGTAGTGAACAATTGTACTGTATATAACCTCCAGAAAATTTTGATATTGGTATATAAGAAAGAACATGTCACCTTGGCTAAAATAACACAATCAGTTACAGCAATAGCATCAAGCACAATCTAGAAAATAACAAAGTATGATAATGCTTAATTTGCTACCTTTAACCACAGGTATAAGATTTATAGTCATATGACAGAATATCATACAACATATATACAGTAAATAACCATTCAATGGAGTGATTTTACCATCAGGAAGAAAATTTAAAAGAGACAGGAGGAAAAATAGAGAAATAAAAGAAGAGAAAGAGAAAAAAGCAGGGCTGAAGGATAAAGGAAGATTACTCAGACTTTGGTAAACTGGTGAAGAGGACAGAAGAGAAAGAACAAAAGAAAAAGCAAGAAGAAAAAAGCCCCAAAATCTGTAAACAGTATTCACATTCATGCAAAAACAAATGAAAGAAAACTCAATTTCTTTTTTTTTTTTTTTGCAGAACCGGGGATTGAACTCAGGCCCTTGTGCTTGCCAGGGAAGCACTTATTCCACTGAGCCATCTCCCCAGCCCCAAAACATCAAGCATCTATTCTTTTTTTTTTTTTGTCTTTTTGAGACAGGGTCTCACTATGCAGTTCAGGCTGTCCTTAAGCTCACTTTGTAGCTCAGGCTGGTCTCGAACTCACAACAATCCTCCTGCCTCAGCCTCCCGAGTGCTGGGATTACAGGCGTGCACCACCACGCCCGGCTTTTTTTTTTTTTTTTTTTTTTTTTTTTTTCAGAACCTGGGATTGAACTCAGGCCCTTGCACTTGCCAGGGAAGCGCTTATTCCACTGAGCCATCTCCCCAGCCCCTGAAAATTCAATTTCAAGGAAAATAAAGATTTCTGTCTAATTCCAAGCCTGTGGTTATCTTCTGGGGACTACAGTTTTGTGGTAGTGCCCAGTTAAGGACATGACTTTGTCCTTAGATATATGACTTTGCTGTCATTGGCAGACAAGGGAAGCAGATAAAGCCTAGATCCATGCTGCATGATTTAAGTGAGCTTGCAGTAGAATCAGTTCAGCATTTTCATTCTGGTGCTTTCATCTTTGCAGAATATCAAGCTAATACAGGTCTCTGGATGTGGGCTGGTGGCCTCAGTTGTTCAGGCCTACAACATTCTGGGTGCCTCTTGCTGGTCTGACTATGGCTTCCTGACCATGGATGCTTCCTTTGGTTGTCCCTCACTCAGTCACTGTGGGATTTCAACACTGGGAGTTCCGAAATGAAGACAACCTATGGCTGTTCCAAGTCCTATGTTCAGTTTGACCCTCCCTAAAAGGGTATTTGGCCAAGTGGCCTCTTCAGGAGACATGGAAGTCATGTGGACTGGAGTCACTCAACAGCTGTTGCAGTGAACAGCATCAGGTTGGGGTCTCAGAAGCTAGGGGTCTTTTCATGGAAAGACCTTCAGCCTTTGTGATTTCTTGTCTTCGCCCTGATGAGGAATGCAAGTCTGTGGCTAGGTTGACTTAAAATTGGAGATCCCTTAAACAGAGAGTGAGAGAATCAGGTTGACTGACATAGAAAGAGGAAGCCAAAAATGAAAGTGGTGAAGAGCAGAGGTTTATTTATGAGATGGATGGTGAAGGTGGAGGCAAATCTGCTGGGAGGTATACCACAAGACATGGAGAACCCAAGTGGGATTTTTAGCCTGGGCTCCTTGTTTTCCCTATTCTGTTAAGCTTAGTAAACTGGAGTTTTAGCCTTTGTTGCTGGGATAAGCTGTTGCTGGGGTGAACTGTTGCTAGAATGAGCTCTTGCTAGAAAGAGCTAAAATTCTTGGTTTTTAATGAACACATTAAAAGTTTTTTAATGAATACATACAAGCAGATCTAAAAATAACTGTTCTACACCTGCAAAGGTTTTACAAAGGACAATTTCCAGTAAAAATGTGGTTATTTCTAAAGCCATTTCATCCATAGGATGTCAGTTATTTCATGCTCTATTTCCCTACCTATCATTTACCTTTCTCATTGTCCCTATACATTGCTCTGCTCCACTTGTGCATTTATCCCTAAGGGTCTCTGGAATTATCCTCTCTTGCTGTGGCTCTTTAGATTGGATTCTTCTCACTCACAGTGTGAGCTAGGAGCCAGGAAGAGTGTCCTTGGTTCCTCTTTTTCTGTGTTGTGATCTGTCCCTTAACTTTCTCTATAAGCTACAATTTTCCTGCAGATCTTTCCTGGGTCCTGGGAACACACCAAACTCCTTTTCTTCCCAAGTTTTTATTTTCCAGTATTTGGATTCCAAAACTTGGAGAATTTGATTCGTTGCTGTTTATACTCCACTACTTTCCTGGAAGACTCAATAGTGTCTTAATTTCCAGAGGAGGTATTCAGAGTGGTGAAGTTGATGAGGAAACTTGGTTTTAAAGAGGAAATTGATTGTAAATATGCCTTGGCTCTGATTATAGGTTGCCAACATCTACCTATGTTCAGGAGATCCATGGTGCAAGATGCTGACCTGAGTAGACAGTCTGAACCCAGAACGTGATCAGAGAAGTACATGTATTTCAAGGTGTGCATGCACTTGTGTGCTGGTTCCAGGAGAGAAAAGAGGAGAGGTGAACCACCTCCAAACAAGTATGTGCTCATCACAGGCTTTGGCCCAGGCTTCAGGAAACTGCTGGCTAGATAGTTAGCCATGTGAGGCTTGAGGATGCTGGCTGCGTGTCTGAAAGAAGAAGGGAGGGCTGGCTCAGTGAATTAAAGCTCTGGCTTAGGCAGAGCACAGTGGCTGGGTTTGATTCTCAGTGTTCTGTGCCAGCCCTGCCCCCAGGGCTCACTGAGAGGGTGATTGAGACTGAGTGTGGTGGTGCACACCCGTAATTCCATCACTTGGAAGGCTGAAAACAGGTCTTCATGTTGAGTCCAATCTATATAGAGAGATCCTATAGATCCTGTATCCCCTGTACTAAACACATTGAAAGAAGAAGGAGGAAAAGGAGAAGGGGAAGAGAAAGGGGACGAGAAAAAGGAGGAGGAGGGGGAAGAAGAAGAAGAGGAAGAGGAGGAAGAGGAAGAAGAGAAAGAAGAGGAAGAATAACAAGAACAATAAGAACAAGAACAAGAACAAGAACAAGAAGGGGCTGGAGAAATGTCTCAGTGTGATAAGTGCTTCCCTGGCAAGTGCAAGGACCTGAGTTCAATTCCTGGTTCTGCCAAAAAAAATAAAATAAAATAAATAAAATATTATAAGTGCCATAAAAAAAGAACAAGAACAAGAAGAAGCAGCCAAGCAGCTGAAAAAGCAGACATCAGGACAGATACAGACAGTGATCTTGGATGTCACCCAGAGAGCAGCTACCCAGTGGCAAGGAATGTGTGGGGGGAAAGAGATATCCCCACGGTTCCTGTCTGTGTCCATCGGCTTCCTCTCTGTCTGTGAGGCGGGCACTTTCTGTGTGCTCCCTGGTGAGACTGGAGAGAAATCTGAGGAGGTGGTGCTGGAGTGAGACTAACCACCCTCCCTCCCCACAGTGGGGGCCTGAGCTCTTGTCTCTCCTGTCACCCTTGGAGTCCCCTAGTCTTTTTATTTTTTTATTTTTTTTTTTTACTTTTTATTATTATTATTTTTAAAGAATACAAAATAGTGATAGAAGAAAACAGCATTATACATGATACAAGATTTCACTAATCAAAGTAATAGGAATCCAACAATGGTTGCTGTATTACATGATGCTATGTGCAAATTAGTTTTTTCATATTACCAGATATAAACATATAAGTTTTGTTTTTGAAAAACAGTAACTAAGGAGTTATAAGAAATTCAAGAGAGGAAAAAATATCAGAGTAAAAACAAAAATGACAAACATTAACTGCTCCTTTCTTTTTTTATATTCATATAATTAGAATTTTCAAAGTAGAAAGGAACAGGCAATAAATACTTAAAAATTAAAAATTTCTGAATTTAGTTCAACTTATAATACTACATTTCCAAGAAAAATGAACCTTTTGCATAGGAAATTTAAATAAAATACCAAGATACACCCACACACACACAAAAAAAAAACCACAAGGAGTCCCCTAGTCTTGCTCAGAGGGCCCTGCTGTGAATGCTGCCTCTCTGTCCAGAATTCCTCTCTGTCCTCTGCCTGTCTTTCTAAGCAGAAGTTCTGGGTTGCTGGGTGCTGAGTGCCTGGTGAGTGATGGGGACTCTTTTAGGAGGAGAGCTGGGGCCTGGCGCCCCTGTGTGTGCTGACCGGGTACAGCATGCGCTGGGGTTGAGTTCGTGTCTCAGTGTGTTCTTACTGCGACCTCCAGCGTGCCCCACCCGGACAGCTAAGATCTTCCTACTTTCAGAATAGCTAGGAGATTAGGAACTGTCTTTGAAAAGGCAAAACCTGGGACTGCCCTTTGCTTTCTCTTTCATTACACTATTTGTAACTGTCGTTACTGGGGAAGAAAGGAGCATTTTCATCCAAACATAAACATCAGCTATGACTATTTTAAAAATACAGAAATCTATCAAATCTTAGGAAGAATACCTCATCAAAAAGGTACTTGCAACTGCGGCCTCCTGTCCCACAACCCACCTGCTCTCTCTTTCCAACTTGGGCCCTGAAGAATGACTCCCACAAAGAAGGGTGGAGAGAAGAAGGGCTGTTCTGCCATCAACGAGGTGCTGACGCGAGAGTACACAAGCAACATTCAGAAGCGTGTCCACGGAGTGGGCTTCAGGAAGCGTGTCGCTCGGGCACTTAAGGAGATCTGGAAGTTTTCCATGAAGGAGATGGGGACTCCAGACGTGCACATCGACACCAGGCTCCACAAAGCTGTCTGAGTTAAAGGAATAAGGGATGTTCCATAACGTATCTGGGTACGGTTGTCCAGGAGATGGAATGAGGGTGAAGATTCACCAGGCAAGCTGTATACATCGGTAACCTATGTCTCTGTTACCATGTTCAAAATCTCCAGACAATGAACGTGGACAAGAACTAACTTGGAAACAAAGTTACAGAACTGAAAAAAAAAAACCAAAAAACCCTCATCAAAAGGAGCATACCTCAACACAAAGCACCGTCAAAATTTTGCCTTATATGGGATTATTATTTACAAATTTAAGTATTTATGAGATGATAATTTGTGCACTGTTTATACTTATTCTTTTAGTTAACATGTGAAGAGGAACAGCTTTACTACCAGATGAAGATTTCTTCAAAAAATAAGATCAGTGGTTTAAAAGATTCTCTTGTCTGATACAGGCCTACGTACTTATATGCACAGAATGGCTGGATATTAGAATGGTTTATACATCTCATTGTCATAGATGTACTTTGGTAACCTTTCCATAGGCAGCTACTCAGCTGGGTTGTTAGAGATAAAGTATGTTAGCAATAACATGTTTTCCCAAAACAGCAGGGTGTATTTCTGAGTAGAGCCTGCTCAGAATCCCTGTGCAAGCTGTTCCACCTTGTGCAGGAAAATGCCTCACCATAGATCAACTGGCTCCTTGCTTACTCTGCACAGTGCGAGGAAAAGTACTCCATGGTCCTAGAGGTGGGGCTTCGGCCTTCCAGACAGGCTACCAAAGATCAGTGACCTAGGGAACAAGCTGGATGAGCCAAGACGACCTTCTGGGTGAGTGAAGGGGGATGCCACTCCCTGTGGCAGAGTGCTGAGGTATGTAGTGGCTGGGGGGTGGCAGCTGTGTCCTGGTTTAAGGCTGCCTGTTGGGTTTTGCAAGCACAGTCCCAGGGAGGTGGCTGAAGATCAGCGCCCTGGTTTCAAAATCAGTTTCCTGAGGACAAACACACCACAGTCTTGCAAATTCTCCTCCAACGAGGTCATCAGTTCTTTGTTTCTCAGAAAAATTCTATGCCTGTGCTGAGCTTGTCTTTTTTTGTTTCTCCTGTTCTCCTGTTCCTTATCGTTCTATTCATTCCTTTCTCTTATTTTTAGTTTCCCATGATAGATAGTAGGGCAGCACTGTGTGTAACATGCAGAGACTATCAGAGAGAATAAAGTATCTGTTAGGATGACATTAATTTGTAAAGGGCCAAAGGTAATTTCCATAATTATGGCTGCACAGTATTTCTTTCACATCTATTATCTTAAACATCAAATACGAGGTGATTTCCTGCTATCTCTCAGCCTGTGAGGTGGCCATGCAGAATTAAAGATAGAAGAAGGCATCAACTTTGTCAGCCAACAGCTCCAACATGCACTGCCTGAGTCTTGCACATACTGTTTTTTTTTTTTTTTTTTGTGTGTGTGTGTGTGTTCTGTCCATCTTCCTTCCCAGGAGAGAATGCTTTTCATTGCTGCAAGGTGATGTGAGCCCTAATTGTGACCACACACACACAGTGTGGCTCTCCCATTTTCCCACTGTTCTTAGGACTCTGGGGCCTGGTGTATAATGCTTGAACCTCTGTCCTCCTTGCTCCCAATGAGTGGCTGAACAAATAGGACTTCATGAAAACACTGAAAGTGAACCTGTTGGGTGTCATCAAGGTGACTCTGAGCCTGCTGTCTTTAATGAGAAGAGTGCAAGGCTGTGTGGTCAGTGTCTCCAGTGTCATTCATGGGCCTGGTTTTGCTCTTTGGTGGTGGCTACTGCATTTCCAAGTATGGTATGGAGGCCTTTTCAGACAGCCTTAGGTACTGGACAGGGATGAGATCTCTTTGTGCTCTTGTTCCCATTGTTTTTGAGTAGCCTCTTTGAGGATCTTGGTTCTATCCATAGAGGCCCATCTTGGAGATCTTTCCCTTTGGTTGTGGGACTTTCTCACTTTTTTAAAATTTTATTTTATTGTATTTTATTTTTCTTTTTCATTTTTGTTTTATTGAAGAACAAATATCAATGAGATAGTTTTAAGATACCTTGACAAGATGGATTTGATAAATTAATACATTGCAAACTGTTTTCATAATGTTTTGGTATCATAGAAGGTGCATACATGATATTGTACTTACAGACATTATTACACCATATGTCTCTTATCAGTAAATAGAGTGTAGCTGTTTGTGTATCTTATTTTTTATACCTGAATTATATCAAAGATTCAATAATTAATACTTTATACCTTGATATTTTCCTAGTGGTTGTTCATGTACTAGAAGCTGACATAATATCCTGTCCAACCACCATTTGTGCATATCTTGCTTCTCATAGGATTATGTAGAAGCACAGCGTTATCTATCCCAACTGTACTGTCCATACACACATATCATGATTCTTCCTTTCTATACCCCTTCCTTTGTCTACACCTGTCAGAGATGGGCACTCCATTGTCATTCAACTAACTTAGGTGCTTGAACTCGACAACACAATCCAACACAGTCCAGCATTCCTCAACAATGGTGAGTTATCCAAAGAAATTGTCGACCATAGCCATTTACAGCTCAGCTTAATATTATGGCCCCACGATGTATACTTCATTTTTATACTTTTCTGCTGGATGGTTAAGACCTAGATGGAGCAAGATTTATATACCAACACATGAACTTTATATTTCCTATGTGGTCAGTGAAGTCCTCTCAGGGTTTATCTTGTAGTCCTATACTTTATTCTGTAGATCCTTTGTCTGTGTCATCCATGTGGATGAGTCACAGCCAATGCTTGACCAGTTTGCTCTCTGTGAGAGCCTGAGAGAACGTTTCCTCTCCATGTGACTCTCTCCAGGCACACTATAGAACTTCAATCTCTTCCCTCTGTGGCTCTATAATCTCCTTGTTCAGAAAATTCAGAGCTCACCTGAGTTTCATGATGTTGCAGTACAGGTTCTCCTATGTCCTGAGTCTTCGCTGACCTTGAAAGGCTAGGGCCAAAATGTTGGCTGGCCTTGTGGCTCTTCTATTTCTCCAACTTTGATGTGTGAACTTAGGTTGTTAACCATCGAGAAGAAAAGCTGATTAGTATCCTGCAGCATATGCCATTCACTTTGCCTTATCAGACTCAATTGATTTTAGTAGTTGTTGTACATTTCCTTTTGTATTTCTGCTTTTTGCTTCTTATACTAGGGAGACTATACAATATTTACACATGTATGTCTGGTTTATTTCACTTATGAGTATTTGTTCAAGTGGCATCCACTTCAGTATAAATGCTTCAAACTTATCGTTCTTAATAGCTGAGTAATACTCCATTATATAGAAATACCACATATTTTTCAACCATTCCTCATGTGAGGAACATCTTGGTTGTTTCCAAGATTTTGCTATCACACATTGTGCTACTATAAACATAGGTACACAAATATCACTATGATACAATGTTTTCAGTTCCTTTGGAAAAATTCCCAGTAGGAGGATAGCTGGTTTGAATGGGATTTCTAGTCCTACTCTTTTGAAGAGTCTCCACACTGACCTCCACAATGGTTGCACCAGTCTACATTCCCACCAGCAGTGGAGAAGTGTTCCCTTTTCCCTACAACCTCTCCAACATTTGTTGTTGGTTGATTTCCTTATGATAGCCATTCTTTCTGGAGTGAGATGGTATCTCAGTGTTGTTTTTATTTGCATTTCATGAATGGCTAGCGATGTGGAGCATTTTTTCTATATGAAAAAATTCTCTTCTTTGATTTCGTCCTCTGAGAAGTGTGTATTCATCTCAGATGCCCATTTCTAAACTGGGTCTTTAAATTTGAGGGCCCTGTTATATCTTAGTTCTTTATATATTCTAGACAGTAGACCTCTGTCTGATTGTTTATTAGTTAGGATTTTTTCAAAATTTGTGGGTTGTCTTTTCACTCTGTTGACAATTTCTTTTGACATGCAGAAGCTCCTTAAGAACAGGTGATCCCAGTTGATGATTCTTTCAAGTGCTTCCCATGCGAATATATGTTTGTTCATGAACTCTTTACCTACCCCTATATCTTCAAGAGTGCCTCCTACTTTCTCTTCCAGGAGATTGAGTGTTTCTGTTTTAATGTTTAGATCTTTAATCCATTTTGACTTAAACTTAGCGCATGGTGATAGAGCTGGGTCAAGGTTTAGTTTTCGGCATGTAGAAAGGCATGTTTTCCGGCATGATTTGTTAAAGAGGCTATTCTTCTTCCAGTGAGCTTGTTTAGCCCCTTTGTCGAAGATCAGATGGCTGAGTGTGATTGTAGATGCCTCGGCATCTTCTCATGTATTCCACTAATCCTCAGGTCTATTTTGTTGCCAATACCATGTTGATTTTTTCACAGTGGCTTTGTAGTATAATTTTAAGTCAGGGATTGTGATGTCTCCTGCCTTGTCTTGATTGGCCAAGATTGCCTTTGCTTTTCTAGGTTGTTTGTGGTTCCAAATAAATTTTAGGAATGATTTCTCTAGGTCTGGGAGGTATGTTGGTCCAGTGTGATAGGGATTGCATTAAATCTGTACAGCAATTTTGGGGGTATGGCCATCTTCACGATGTTGGTTCTACCTACCCAGGAGCATGGAATATCTTTCCATTTTCTGAAATCCTCTATAATCTCTTTTCGTAGAGTGTTGTAATTTTTCGTGAAAAGATCTTTGACTTCCTTGGTTAAGTGAATCCCAAGGTATTTCATTTTCCACGGTGCTATTGTAAAAGGTATTGTTTCTATTGTTTCCCTTTTAGTGTACTTGTTATCTGTGTAGAGGAATGCTATTGACTTTTGAGTATTGACTTTGTATCCTGCTATGCTACTGTTTCTTGGTGGAATTTTTGGGGTCTTCCAAGTAAAGTATCATGTCATCTACAAATAGTGATAATTTAACTTCTTTTTTACCTATTCTTATTCTCTTGATATCTCCCTCTTTTCTAGTGGCTGTTGCTAAGGATTCCAAGACTATATTGAATAGGAGGGGTGATAGAGGACATCCTTGTCTTGTACCTGATTTAAGACTGAAAGATTTCAGTTTTTCCCCATTTAGGATTATATGAGTTTTTGGGTTGTCATTGATGGCTTTTATCAAGTTAAGATAGAGTCCATCTATTCCAATTTTCTGTAGGACCTTGAACATGAATGTTGGACTTTGTCAAAGGCTTTCTCTGCATCAATTGAGATGATTATGTGGTTTTTAGATTTTAGTCTATTAATATAGTGTATTACATTTATAGATTTTCGAATATTGAACCATCCTTGCATCCCTGGGGTGAATCCTACCTGGTCATGGTGTATGATCTTCTTGATGATTTGCTGTTTTCTATTTGCCAGGATTTTGTTGAGTATTTTTGCATCTATGTTCATGAGGGAGATTGGCCTGTAGTTCTCCTTTTTGGTTGTGTCTTTACCTGGTTTTGGAATCAGTATTATACTTGCCTCCAGAAATGATTTTTGGGAGGACTGTTTCCTTTTCAACCTCATTGAAGGGTTTGTGGAGTGTGGGGATTATATCTTCTATAAATTTCTTGTAGAATTCAGCTGTGAATCCATCAGGACCTGGACTTTTCTTTGTCCGCAGGCTTTTTATTATGTTTCATATTTCATTGGCTGTTATCGGCTTATTGAGAGTTGTTCTATCTTCTTGATTCAGTTTTGGTAATTTGTACCTTTCTAGGAATCTGTCCATTTCTTCTGTGTCTTCTATTCTGTGAGTGTAAAGATTCTTGAAGTAACTATTGATAATCTTCTGAATTTCTGCTGGGTCTGTGGTGATTTCACCCTTTTCATTCCTTATTGCACATACTTGAATTTTTTTTCCTCTTTTTGATGAGGTTGGCAAGAGGATTATCAACTTTATTTAGTTTTTCAAAGAACCAACTTTTTGATATGTGGATTCTTTGAACTGTTTTCTTCATCTCAATTGAATTAATTTCTGCTCTAATCTTTATGATTTCTTCCCATCTTTGCACTCTGAGTTTGGTTCGCTCTTCTTTTTCTAGTTGTCAGAGGTGCAACATTAGGGTGCTAATTTGTTTCCTTTCTGTTTTCCTAATGTGTTAGTTCATAGCTATGATTTTCCCTCTAAGAACTGCTTTCATCGCATCCCATAAATTCCGGTAAGTTTTGCTTGAATTTTCATTGAATTGTAGATATTGTTGAATTTCTTGTTTAATTTCTTCTGTGACCCATTGATTGCTGAGTAGGGTGTTGTTTAGTTTCCATGAATTTATTGAGTTTTTCTGGTTTCATTTGTCATTTATTTCCAGTTTAATTGCATTGTGGTCAGATAGTATGCATGGGATAATTTCTATTTTCTTGCATATACTTAGGCATGACCTCTGGACTAGTATGTGGTCTATTTTGGAAAATGACCTGTGTGCAGCTGAGTAAAATGTGTATTCAGCTGTGGTTGGTTGGAACACTCCGTATATGTCCACGAGGTCCATTTGTTTCAAGCTCTGGTTCTGTTCTGCTACCTCCTTGCTCATCTTTTGTCTGGTTGATCTATCTTCTTGAGATAAGGGTGTGTTAAGGTCTCTGTTAAGATTGTGTTCTTAGACATTAAGTTTTTCATTTCCCTTAAGATTTGTCTTACATTTTTCCGAGGGGAGGCTGGGCCCTACGGACGGAGTTCAGACTAATGCAGAGTGACCCTTCTGTTATTTAAAGATGTAAAAATGCTGGAGATTTGAGAAAGAAGGCCATGGAAGGCAGGATTGATGGTTCATTAATAAATCCTACAGTGATTGTTGACCCATTTCAGATACTTGTGGCAGCCAACAAAGCAGTTCACCTCTACAAACTAGGAAGGATGAAGACACGAACTCTATCAACTGAAATCATTTTCAACCTGTCCCCAAATAACAGTATTACAGAAGCTTTGAAAAAATTTGGTATCTAAGCAAATGGCACATCAGTTCTAATTGTTTATGTTGAACAAGGAGAAAAGCAAATAAATCAAGAATATCTTATATCTCAAGTAGAAGGTCTTCAGGTTTCTCTGGAAAATCTTCCTGAAATAACAAATATTTCAGAAGTCAAAAAGATATATAAACTGTCTTCAGAAGAAGAAAGCATTGGGACATTATTGGATAGCATCATTTGTAGAATGTCAACAAAAGATGTTTTGTGAAATATTAGAAATATTAACAAATTAACAGCATTAAACACCTATTTTTTATAATGTCTACAAAAAAAAAAAAAGATTTGTCTTACATAGTTGGGTGCTCCTGTGTTTGGTGCACAAATATTTATGAGTGTTACTTCTTGTTCTTGAATTTTTCCCCTGACCAATATATAGTGGCCTTCTTTGTGTCATTTGATCATTCTTGGTTTGAAGTTGAGACTGTCTGAGAACAGAATTGCTACTCCTGCTTTTTTCTGAGGTGCTGGGGCATGTAGTATTGTTTTCCATCCTTTGACTTTGGGCCTGTGAGTGTCCTTTTGAGTTAAGTGTGTTTCTTGTATACAGCATATTGTTGGATTTTGTTTCCTAATCCATTGTGCCAGTCCATTTCTCTTAATTGGAGAATTGAGTCCGTTTACATTGATGGCTATAATTGAAATGTGCTGACTTATGTTTGCCCTGATATTTACCTGGTGTTGTTTACTCCTTTGTATCCTGTGTTTAATTGTCTGTCTTGTTTCGTGTGTTCCTTTTGTTCTCATTCATGGAGTTCTGGTCCTTGTGGTCTCTCTCTAGAACATCTTTCAGCAGCCTGTGAAGGGATGGCTTTGTCATCATGAAATTCTTTAGTTGTTCCTTGTCGTGGAAGTATTTCACTTCTCCATCAAACTTGAAAGAGAGTTTTACAGGGTATAATAGTCTGGGCTGGAATTTGTTTTCGTGTAGGACTTGAACTCTGCTCCATGCTCTCCTTGCCTTCATTGTTTGTGTAGGGAAGTCGGCTGTAATTCTGATGGGTTTTCCTTTGAATGTGAGCTCCTTCTTCTCTCTAGCAGCTTTTGGTATATTATTTTTGTGTTGGATTTCTGGGATCTTAACTATTATATGTCTCGGTGTGTTTCTACTTGGGTTGAGGTTATTTGGTATTCTGTATACTTCAGTGACCTGAATGTTGGGACTTTCTCCCTTTGACTTTCTGTATTCAAGTGGTCATTTGTTGGGAGCCACCATTCACAAAACATTCCCTCTGCATTGTATAGAGGGAAGGCCTGATTTCAATTGAACTTGTCTTGCCCTGGAGGAGGGTTCAGAGATGGAAAGCCTCTGAGTTTGATTTGGAGCAGAGAACCTAGGACTCTGGGCCTGAAGCCTGACATATGACCTGTGTGATTCAGCTGGCCTGAGGTTTCTTACCCAACTGAGCAGATGCTTATTGGGATTTTCATTGAGTATATAAGAGATGCTTTGTAGCTCAACATTAAGATTGTGTTCTTGAGCTCAGAACACTGGTACATTTGTGAGAAGAAGAAGAGACATAAAATTGTCAGTGACATCTCCTTGACTGGTTGTACCCAAGCTAGCCATGGTGACCATAGAAACTGCAACGCTTTGGAAGTGTGCTGTATACATGGTCACATGTGTGCTTGTGAAGGTCCTGTGGCCCTAGCCAGGTATGCACTTTATGCTGTTGTCAGGCTGCCCGGTACTGAAGTATAGGACCCCCTTGGCTCAGTCAGAACCCAGGAATCCTGCTGGCTGCAGTGCAGAGGTGTCTCAGACTGCATTCAGGTTTAGCCATATTTCCAAGAAGACAGAGCAGGATGCATAGCTTCCTGGGCAGGAGAGGGAAAGCATGGACCTGATTGTAGAGGAGCTGACATGGGCCACATCTGGAAATCCATCACAAATGAAGGAAATAGGATTAAACAATTTTTTTTTGTGTGTGTGTGTATGTGTGTGTGTGTGTGTGTGTGTGTGTTGGATACAAGGTCTCACTCCATCGCTCAGATTATACAATATCTCTGCTTCAGCCACGGAAGCAGTGGTCTACATGTATGTGCACAGTGCCAGACAGCAGGTAGCTTTTGATCAATGGGTGTAATTTAGACCTGTATGACCTGGTATATGTGAACTGCTTAGAGCAAGGCTCATTTACAGAGAGATAATGCCATCACAACCCTTTTTAGCCTCTGCTGTTGTGCATTACTAATCCCAAAATTCCAAATTCGTCCTAATCCCATCTTATACTAAGATATTGTTATGGTCTCTCTCTGTTCATGCTGTTCCTACCAAGACTGCTTAAGTCCAGCCCACTGCTGTGTACCTTGCAGTAGGGAGCTCTTGTATTTTGGGTTGAAGGTGGCTATTATTGGGGCTGGTTTCTTCAAAACAAACATGAGCTGTAGTAAAAATGAATAAATAAATAAATTTATACATACATACTCTTGCCAAGTTTGAAGAAAGCATGGGACCAAGCCATCCCAGAGGTCAAGGTGATCTATGGTATGCAGTTTCTGGAATCCTGCAATCTGTAGACAGAGGAGAAGGAAACCCCTGCCAGGAATCCATAGTCTATTAACAGTGTCCTCAATAGCATGAAGTCTTCCCCAGGCTCCATCTCCTCACAGAGTGAGGACTTTCAGTCTCATTCCCAAATGGGTTCTGGTTACCTAAGAAGGGCTTCTGGCTTATTGGACCTTGGGACACTCTCATTGGCAGCCCTCATTATTATGAGGATAAAATTAAGAAAGGGAAGAGACACATGGACATTCGTAACCCTTTGGCATTTGAGGCCACTTCTTGGCAAATTTCTAGTGTTCACAAAACCTTCCATTTATGCAGCCCAGATATCCTAGAAAGAGATGTGGAGGAGGATAATAAGTGTCCTGTTCATTGAGAATGAATTGTGGCAATTCCTGGGGAGTTTATGTAGACTTGATTTGATAGAGTTTCTGAGGAAAGGAATGATGAAGTTTTAGGAAAAACCTTCTTTCTAAATTGATTCTTGGGCAGTAATGGTGGGAGGTGGAATAAATCTGGATCATTTCTCTTTCTATGGACATCAAATATCCTCAACTATTGGGAAAGTGTAGAAACCACACCTGTGCTCAGTGACAGATTGCATGGCACTCACCTGGCAGGGATGCCAAGATTTTTTACCTCCCCTTGAGCTACCTGTCCTGGTGGATGCATCTGTGTACTTGGGACCTGTGAGAGAGGGGCAGTGGGTGGGGGAAAGCAGTTCCCACATATCATGGTATCTATTCTACTGTTACGGTGTGTGTCTAGCTGTACCCCCAAAGCCTCATGCAGTCATGGAGCAACTTCTGGAGTTTGTGATTGTTTATTGTGTGGGGGTGGTGCACCCGTCCTGGGGCAGGTAATTTGCATTACCATGTAAGGAGAGGAGAGAGGCTTATTAGCTGCCAGAGCAGCAGCTACTCCCTTTTCCATGCTGCCTTGGAGCCAGCTGAGTATGGACTGAAACCTCCAGTAACTGTGAACTAAATAAACCTTTCCTTCCTTCATTTTGAGTGTCAGGTATTTTGTCCCAGCAATGACAGAAGAGTAACTGAGACACCTACCTTCTTGGTCCAAAGGAATTTTCTCAGGTATTTCTCAAGACTGATGAAGTGAGAGGGAAAGAGCAAACATTTGTGCTGAGGAGTAGGGGCTTAGCATCACTCACCGATCCCTCAGTGACTTAGGAGCTGTTGATGGCTCTGAGCAACATGGCCAAGCATGAGGAATTTATACACCTATTTGGCTGGGAGCGAGTGGGAGGGTGCAGAGCCTGTGCCTCCCTTGCCCCTTGCATTCCTCCTGAGGGGATGTATTGGTGTTGGCTACTGTCTACCTTCTCCCAGCATACACATGGCCTGGGTGATGGAGGGGCCCTTGCCCTCTACAGTCATTGTGTCTGTGGTATCAGGTGGGAGAACAGCATCAGTCTATGCCCATCTGTGAGCCTTTGGTCTTGCTTGGGAGGTCAGTTTCTCAACAGCGATCCTGGCAGAGGGAGCACAAACCAATTTGTTTCTCTGGCTTGAAATTATGGTTTTCTATTATACCTTTCAGATTTTATTTATTCTTTCAGGTTCTTACACTAGGGAGACAATAGTAAAATGGAAAGAAACTGAATATAAGGAATAAACACTGAAGATGAGGGAAAGAAGAAAAGGTAGGAAAAAATGGAAGAGGAAAAATTGTGCAAATATATCTACAGGATAGCCGAGATGATTATATTACTAATTTCCATCAGATTTTTTTTTTCCATCAGGTTTTTGAAAATAAGTTAATGTTTAAAATTTTCACTCTGATGAACTCTATATATTAATATTTGCAATGTGCGTAACTACATCGAAGAGAGTAAAGTATAATACAAAAAACACAGTTGAACACCTCTCATCTTGTTCTTCTAAATGTGTACCATTTTAATGTCTCATCAGTTATTATACTCTTTAAAATAAATTGAACAATAATAAAGCAAAAAGTTCAGCAAAAAGATATTAAGGTTTATTTAAAGCAAGAATTTATTGTTTTTTTTTTTTTACATATCCACAGATATTTTTATTCATAAAAATCTTCAAAAAAAATATCCGGGGCAGTTAGGCACCTGGATGTATCATACCAGGAGCAGTCTCAAATTTTCGGGGATAATTTGACCCCTCAACCCCAATGAAACCAAGTCTTGTCCCATCATCTGGTTCAAAGTGGCCAGTATTGTTCCATGTATTGCCGCTACTATTGCCATAGTTCTCATCGGTATTGGCTGGCTCTGCATAATCAGATGGGTTAAAAGTTCCCATTCCTTGAGAAGAAAACCTTCCTCCTTGCCTACCAGAGCCTCCTCTGCCTTGGCCACGACCTCTTTGGCCTCTTTCTGTGCCTCTTCCGGAAGGTCCTCCACTCTTTGTGCCATCCAATCCATTTTCCTGACCCCGAAACTCTCGTCCTTGGCTGGCACCTCTTCCCCGCCTTGGTGGCCCACCACGTCGTCGACTATAATCTCTGTCCCGGTCTCGATTTTCTTTGCCTTCCTCATTGGATTCCGCCTGACCACCATCCTTCTGTCCTGAGACTCCTTTCTTCTTCCCGACGATCTCCCGAGAATATGTGTCTGGGTTTCCTTCCAGAAGAACATTGATTGCTCTGTTGACATCTCCATTGC
>PVKA01032095.1:0-25652 GCA_004027165.1 Ctenomys sociabilis
AAAAAAAAAAAAAAAAAAAAAAAAAAAAAAAAAAAAAAGATCTAAGGCAAGCTTTTAGCTGTGAGCTCCTGTATAAATGAAAGTTAAACACTTTTAACATTTTAAAGTGCAAGATACATATTACCTTTTCAAAAGGTATATGGATATAAACCATTGGGACCAAAATAAGTCTAAAATCTAGAAGGGCAAACATTAAGTCTTGTAGTTTTATGTGGAACATCTAAAGCAACCTGTAGCAAGTTGTGAGGTCTAAACCCTTATCTGGCTCCACCCCTATGGCACTTTTATTGGTAGGTCTTATGGCCTGGGGGGGGGCGCCCTGGCTATTTTTTTTGTGAGTAGCGAGTAGCTCTCCTTAGACAATCTATGGTTTTGGCTTTTTTAAACTTTTGAGGTTTTATTGAATACTTTTAGCTTAAGTATTGCCTCTCAGGGGCACAATGTCTGGCCTCTCAGGCCTTTCGAAATTTAGGGGGAAGCTTTTTTTTTTAACCTTAGAACTCTTGTATTTTCTTTATGCCTAAGATCAATGCCATGTGGATGACGACAAGGGCTGTTTCCAGCTGGAGCAGTAGTCAGGCTTCTTGTTTATTTGGCTATAGCGGTCCAGTGTCTGGATCACTGAGCATTCTGGCCAAGATTTTGCAGAACAAATATTCTATGCCATCACCATTTTGGAATCTGGTGTGGTTGCCACTTCTGTTTTGGGACACGGGGCTCTGGCTTTTTCCTCAAAGCAAACTTTATCCTTGATATTGAGCCTGCAAGGCACAAGAACTTGCCTCCTCCTGTGATATTCTCAGGACATCTTTTTTACTCTCCTGTTGCTCCTGGGCAATGGAGATCTCAGCTCTATCTTTGCAGGCTACAGCCTTCCTGTCTTATTGGGGGGTCAAACTCACAGCATTTTAAAATCATCCCCTTGGGCTTTTTGCTCTTGATTCAACATAGATCTGACTAAAAGCTTCCAACAATAGCCATGCCACTGCCTCAATATTTGACTGCCTTTAATCTTTTGCAAGATTAACTAGTCCAGTGCACTTAATCTCAGACTCAGGCAGTCTCAAGACAGGAGCAAAATGCAGACAAACCTCCCAAGCCATAACATAAATCATCTGCAGTCCAACAACCAATACAGTCCTTTTTCCCAGCAGAAACCTCCCTTGCCTGGTCTTTACTAGAAGACTTTCTATCAGTATTTTTGTCTTTTGAGCTCTGACCAGAACCTCCCATACAGGACAACTAAAATATTTTAGCTTTTCGCTAGTAGACAACATCTCTAAACCTCTATCTCTTCCCATAAGCCATTTCCAAAAGCTCATACTCTACATTGTCAGGTATAATCATAACCACCTCACTCTTGGTACCACATTTTATCTTTCTTTCTTTTTGTGTTGTAAAGGTCTACAGGGTGTTCAAGGGCTCAGTACTAGATCAGCTTCATAGTGATCTACCTGTTTACAGCCTCCCAAGAGCTGAGATTACAGGCACATGGTGCTTAGTCTCAACTGCCCTCTCAGCACGCCCCACGGTCAGCACCGGCATCAGTTATTTTTTATTTGTTGCTGGGACAAAATATCCAACACCCAAATTTAAGGAAGTAATAGTTTATTTAGCTCAGTTTGTGGAGGTTTTAGTCTATTTCTGGCAGGCTCTTAGGCAGAGTAGCACATGGCAGAGAGCAGCAGCTCATGGCAGTAGAAAACAGCAAAGAGCAAAGGGAAAGGCAGCAGCTGTGGCCTCTAGTCAGCCTCTCTCCTCTCCTTCTGTTATAAACAAGCCGCTCTAAACACAAAATCCATGCCCTCCTCTTGCACAGGATGAGTTTTTTTTACAACTAAGATCCTGGCTCTGTGCTGAGTCACTTCATTAAACTTTTAAACTTCTCAAATTGATACAATCTATCAAGCAGTACATGCTCCAAAATCTGAAACTTTTCTAGTGTGAAGAGGCAAGTACAACATTTCACACTGTGAGACTTTACTGCATTAACAGAATTGTATAAAATATTGTACAAAATCACCTGCAAGCTACATGTATATGAAACATAAGTGATTATATGTGGATTCAATCTCCAATATGACTGATTATGTCTATGTAATTTTTTTTTTTGGTTGGAACCAGGGATTGAACTCAGGCCCTTGCACTTGCCAGGGAAGTGCTTATTCCACTGGACCATCTCCACAGCCTCTAAGTAAATGTTTTAATTGTAAAAAGATCTTTGTATATATTTGGTACAGGGTCTCACTATGCAGCTTGGACACATAATGATCCTTCAGTCTTAGCCACCCCAGCACGAGGATTACAGTCATGTTCCAGAAATCCGGGTTTCTGTGGCCAGCATGGCATGTGTTTCTGGGGATTGAACCCGGATCCTTGTGCTTGCCAGGCAGGTGCTTAGACCACTGAGCCCATAAATATTTCAAATTCTGGAAAAATCAGGAAATTTCAATCACTTTTGCTTTCCAGAATTTCTGACAAGGATACTCAATCCCTAACCATGTTTTTCTTCTTAAATCTAGAGAAAGAATATGCACCAAATCTGTTTTGTAAGCACACATAGAAAAAAGCCCCAAACATTTCTGTTTAGTGGCAACACCTTTCAGTTTTACAATGTGCTGCTCTCTACAAATCTAAGCAAGAAACTTAAAAAATACAGACATATTATTCTTGAGGCTTCTGCAGAAATACTTTCAATGTTAATGATTAAATACTGCCCCTTTGAGGTTACAAATCTACTTTCTGCTTGGCCAAATAAATCTCAAGCTTTATAAAAAATGATACCAATATTCAATATTATATAGAGCAACACCAGGAATGATGCCTGTATGAAGAACAGGAAGCAAAGCAAGGCATTCAAAAATTACCTTAAGCAGGCCCATCCTTAAGCAAATTATTTTTATGTGCAAAATTCTGATGTGTTATTAGATCATGAGATTGTGAAATACCTTAAATTAGATCCAGCCTTGCTTAGGAAAAACTTGGGTTATGACTTGAATGCCCACCGACTGTGCTTCCAGATGGTCTTAGACACAGATTTAACCCTGTTCTGGAAGGAACAATCTAACAATCTCTCCTGTGTGGACTTAATTCACAAACCCTAGGCCAATGTCTCTCTAAGAACCCTGAGATCTGCTATATGCAAGAGAAAAGTTGTATAGGAAGGAGCCTAAGCTTCAACTGACAACCTGAGTTACAATCATGCCTTGAGAATGAAGTTCAAGAATCAAGGGTCCACTGTATAAACAAGTGTTTTGTGTGATGCTAAGAAGTCTGTAAGTATCTCACTTTTTATTTTCATTTATTTTTTTAAATGAAAGATGTGATGGCTGGCCAAATAGCTCAGTGGAATGAAGTGCCTGCAAGCAGGCTCAGGGGCCAAGGGTTCAATCTCCCAGCCTGCTGTGCCGGCTCTGCCCCTGGGGTCCACTGAGCCGGCAATTGAGACTGGGCATGGTGGCGCATGCCTGTAATCCCAGCACTTGGGAGGCTGTAAACAGTCGGATCACTATGAGTCTGATCTAGTAGTGAGACCCTGAACACCCTGTAGACCCTTCCCTAGAATATAGGAAAAAAAAAGATGTGATAGAAAAATACAGTGAATATTTAAGAAAACTTTTATTATAGTAAAACATTGTCAAAAATACCCCTCTATCTCTTAATTTTGAATACAATTACCCCATCATTCTTGCCATTTTCAGAAACTGATCTGGAAGCCTTCTTTCAGGAGTATCTTTAGTTGTATTATGGCTGTCCCCAATGCCATGAACTGATTGAAAATATGTACCTTTCAGGTAAACATGACTTTAGGGAAGTGGCAGAAGTTGTGTGGTACTCAATCTGGTGAATAAGATAGATGAGGACACACTGCTTTACTTGCCTGCCTTTCTAGTGCATGGCAGCTGGCACCAGTATGCACTGTACTTTTGCGAACCTTATTGAGACATGAGAGAGGACTTCCAGAAGTGTTTTAGAAAGTCACAAGAACAATAAAAATGTGTTTGGGGCAAAGTTGAGTATTGTGAGGGGGACTCATGGCAATTTGTTTTTTACTACACTATTTTAAAATTTAAACATTCACCATACATTGGATCACACACAGCACGTCAATCTAGTTTTTTGGCTTTCGGTATCATGTCATGAATAGTGGAGGAGGACAGGTCATCTGGAAATGTTATCTGATAGGTCAGCATTCAAAGTTTCCCAGACACCTTACCCCCACTCTGCCTCTTGGTTTCCCAGGCACTCTGCAGCTGAACTCTCTCACCTTTGGGCTCACACAAAACCAAACCCAAAACTGAAGAGCAGGTCCACCTGATTTCAACCTGGGAAACAACCACAGACACTCTCCTTTGTTAATATAAAAGGTCCCCCACAGACCAGGTAGCCTACCAAGATTAGCTTTCCCTCAGCTGTTCCAGCCCATGATAACTCTCCCTAAAAGATCCTATAAAGTCTCCTGTCCCCCCTTTATCACTGCTGTCTTGGTCCACTAGACAACCAGGCTGCTTGATGCCCCAATAAATCTTCTTGTGTCAGAAGGCCTGGTCAGGTAAACTGCATGGGTTTGTACTTAATAGGATACTACTGCAAGTTGCAGTTGAACATGCAAACGAACTAAGCAGTTATAAGTAAGGAAATTTACCTTGAAGTAGACAAAAAAGAGCTTTGGGGTAGGGGGTAGAGTCTTGGTATACAGTTTAGGCTGGCCTTAAATTCACTAGATATCCCAGGCTGGCCTTAAACTAGCAGTCCTGCCTCAGCCTCTTCAGTGCTTGGATTAAAGGCAATTATCACCATGCCAGGATTTACTTGCATGAATATAAAATGGCCAGTTAAATACTATTTAAACACACAGTTATACCATTTACTTTTATATATATTCTTTTACTTCTTGCAATTTTTTTCTCTAATAAAATTAGTAGTTGATTAGCAGGGTCAAGAAGGGACAAAATCAGTAAGAAATTATAAGGGTATTAGAAAGGATTACGCCTGTGCTTTTCTCAGGAGGAAAAAGCTTCCCCTGTAGCCTTTTAGTTTTAAAGCACCCTTCCAGTTTAGAAGCCCCTTCCTGAGAACTAGCTTCCTCCTTAATATCCTTAGAATCTTGAAATAGTGGGACTAACATGTTTGGCTGAAAAATCATATTTGAAATCTATTTCAGACCTCTTTAATTTACTAATTCAAATTGTGAAAAAAATGATGTTAAACCATAGTCTAAAATGCAAGTTAGAGTATATAAAGAAACAAAGGATCTGAGCAACAATGGAAATGACTTTTTTAGTGTTTGGGCTCTTAATTGCTTTTTTAAAATTTTTTATTTATTTGGTATAAGGTCCCACTATGCAGCTTGGACTCGTAGTGATACCCCTGTCTCAGCCTCTTTAGTGATGACATTACAGGTCTGAGCCACCATACCCAGTTTCAGAGGCCAGCATGGCACACCTGGGGTTCTGAGGCCAGCACTACATATGGTACTGGGGATCAAACCCAGGTCCTCAAGCTTGCCAGGCAGAGGCTTAGACCACTGAGCTATCTTCCCAGCCATAATGGACTCTGTCAAAAAAACAAAAACCAAACAAACATAAAAAAAATTTTCTTGAACACTTGATGGTCCCATATACCTAGCTCTTAAGGATCATTAATATTATGTATGGATCTAAAACATGCTTGCCCCATTGGTAGTACCTACCTATGTGGTAGGCATCGTACTGATTATATACTTAATGATTCTGGATTTTTACTTTCCCTTTCATAGACACCATTCATATTTAACCTTTCTCCTTGCAAAGTTTTTAATTTGTGCATGACAAGTTTTCACTTGTGGTGCTGGGAATGAACATAGAGCCTGATGCATATGCGTTTACTCAGCCTCCAGTGTAGCTATTCTGAATAACTACATCACTGGGGAGACTGCACAGAAGTTTAGATTTTTCATATTAGAAATAAAATAGACTCATTTTAATGTACAACTAATGTGTTAAGTAGTTGTAGCATTAAAATGATCATTTAATAGTTCTATTCTCTTGCAGTACAATACTTCAAATAATCAAAATGTGAGACTAAATGGGCTTCTTAAAAAGTTTACAGAAAAATTTTAGTCTACTGGAGAAAAAGAGAGGTTATTTGAGTTGCGAGCATCCATTTTGGTTTCCAATGTACCTAAATTTCACTTCTGATAACCACCTCATCAGCTGATAATCTTAGGTGAGTTATTAACATTTCCATGTCTCACTCTAAAGTGGCAATAACAGTTCTTGGCAAGAGGACTACTTTCAGGATTAAATGTGAATATGCTCAGCGCAAAGTCCCCAGCATAGGTCCTGGCCGGCCTTCTGATGGTTAAGCAAACAATTTTATAGAAATGGAGCTTTTCTCTATTTTGGCTTGGTCTACAACTACAGAATGAGGGAAAAAAATCAGGGGTATATAATCTGCAGGAACTGAAAAATTATTAAACATAAGAAAAACAACAATGTATTAATAATTGTAACTATCCTCTTAACCTGTTTTGAAACTCTCATTGCTGTTTCTCAATAAAATTTAAAAAAAATAATAAAATGCTTATTGTATAAAAATTAAAATGAATTTCTAAAGTAGTTATTCTTAAAAGAAAAAAGAAAACAAAAAGCCCCAACTTACTGAATGTCTACCATGTACTGAACATTGCACTATTTAAGTGAAATACAATTTGTTAACACTATATCAAATACAATGTAGTCATTAAATACAGCAGTATAAATGTATAAATTAAAATCCCATTATGGCCAAGTAGCACAGTTCAACTTTACTCATATACATAAAGAAAAATATATATTTGACCTGGCCTAAAGAAAGGGACTTTTCTTCATTGTGGTATATTTTATTTTGCTATCACCCATACATAAATATGACATGAATGCCAATAATGTTCATAGCTCACTACAAGCATGAAGAAAATGAAGCCAGCACTAGTTGAGACAGTGAAAGAGAAGGGATCTAGAAAGCAGGTGATGTGTATTAGTAGAAAAATCTAGGATCACAGCAAAAAGATCATGTAAAATTGGATTCTCAATTTAACAGAATGGATTCTAGAAAAGAATTCTATTTAATACCAGGGTATGCACCGATGGAATAGTAGGAATTACAAAGAGAATAGGAGAAGCATGACAGTACAGCAAAGAATGAGAAACAAAAGTATCAGAATACCTGAAACAAATTAAAAGTGAAGGAAACCAATATATAAAGGGCCATAAATACACAATGAAAATCAAACACAGAAATTTCCTTTAGCATAGTCTTAGAAAGTCTCTCTTACCACTCACAGTAAACTCCAAAAGAGACTAACGTAATTTTTATATTTTTCAAGTATGTTAGATAAGCAACTATGAATATATATGTAATTACTGATTTGGGTCTACAATAAAACTGAAAAATTATATGGTATGTAATGCTTGAACTGTTTAACATTATAAAGTCAAAGAGAAACAGGACAGCTTGAGTACACATGTGCTGCAACAGTGAGACACAAAGCGTTTTCCGCTAAATTCATCCAGTATTTACAAATTAGAATATTATGCTCGTAGAAATACAACCACAGACTGGCTTACCTGTGGGACCACATTTTGTATGTATGTTGGCGGATGCTGCTGCTTTTGCTGAACAGCACTTTCTATTGCTACTTTAGCTACCGTGCTTGGGTCTGCTCCTGCCGGCACGGCAACCATCGTTGCACTGCAGCCAGCATTGTTGGGGTCACTGATTGTAACAATTCTAACTCCTACTTTATTTGGAACTCCTGTGACTGTTTCCCTGTCATTATCCTCTGCTGGCCTCTTTACAGTTTTGCATTCTGCTGTGCCATTTGTAGAGCGAACATCAGATGATAGGGCAGGAGAGTGGGAAACTCTTGATCCTGAGTGGGAAACTGCTATGATTTGATGCCCCTGTATAACAGAGGTTGTAGAATGTGGTGAGACAACTACACTTGGGCGTTGCTGAGGCACATCTGAATTCAAACTTGAAGCTAGAGGTCCATTAGGCAAGTCAGTACCACTAAACTGCTGCGCTGTTGTACTTAACGCCTCCTGCATACTGCTCAGAGATGATGAACCACCCAAAGTTAACACAGGCCCATTAGAAACCCTTTCTAGTTGATCGCCTTTGGCAGGATCTTGCTGAGTGGCATCCAAAGTCACTTGTGTTTCCACTGGAGATATCTCACCATTTCCTACATGATTGGAAGTTTTGTGATTTGGAATGTTTTTACTTAAATGAGAACCATCTCCTTTATCAAAATCACATATTCCGTTAACTAAGGGTTTTTTCAAATCACTTTTGATATCCTGCATGTCCATTTGTTCTGAGTTCTGTTTTCCAGAAGCTCCATTCTCACCTAATTCTAACGATGGCCCATTACTGATTAGTGAGCACTGGTTAGCCTCACTTTTCCCTGAGTTTGAAGGAGGTAGACTTGAGTCACTGTACTTTCTCCCATTTAAAAGACTTCCCATCTGCATTTCATTTTCCTTGGTTTCCCCATTGCTGGTGTTCGTAGATCCACGCCGACAGGAGGGGTTCTCCATAACTTCGATTTTACGTTCATGAACATGTAAACCTGTTGCTTCCTTTGCCTCCTCCTCCTTTTGGCAAATTATTTTATCACCTTTGAATGGGGGAGTAGCGGTACTACATGATGATTGTCCAGCTGGAGAAGTCTGTGTGGCTGGAAGTGTTTGCACCTGAAGTCCCACACCTGCCTGTGTTCCGCTCATAGTAATTCCTGCTGGAGCAATGAGCTGAGTTGCATTTCCCTGACTGACAGTTGCAGTTGCAAAACTTGTATTTGGCACAACTGTTATGGTTACCTGGTTCCCAGAAGTCCCTTGGAAAATGGTTGCTGGGCTGTTTGAGATCAGTGGGCCTGGTAATATCTGTAAGTTCGAGATGGGCACAGTTTGTACTCCCCCTGTGGGTGGCATTGCACTTTGGACCAACTGAACATTCTGCTGCCCAACCAAGAGCTGCTGAGGTGGAGTTTGCCCTTGTACTCCAAAACCAGCTGTTTGGTTATTGGCCACCTGATAGACCACCTGAGGGCTGGGAGCTCTTGCATTATTAGGGGGAGGAATCTGTGGAGCTGGGAGAATAAGCTTACCACCTGGAGTTGAAGGGCCACGCTTTGGAAGCAGCAACTGTTTTATCAGACTTGATTCACCAGATGCTGGCTGACCAACACCGGCACTCGTTGGCGGAGGCTGAGCCTGCATCTGTACTTGTTGTGACTGCTGAACTTGTACCTGTACTTGGTGTGGCGGGGGTGCTGGTGAATGCTGCTGCTGTTGCTGCCTTTTCACAGACAGCATCTGACTGACAGTAGGAGGTGGTCCCTGTGATTGAGGAGTGGAAGAAGATGGCAAGGCAGAAGGGACTTGGTTACCAGTAGCTGGGGCAGGTGATGGAGAAGATGATGGAGTTATGTTGGGTTGTCCGGTTAGCTGAACTGCCTGACCAGCTGGAAGAGCTGCTGGATTAGCAAGAACAATTTGGTGAATGGCTGGTGCGTAAGTCTGACCTTGTTGAGCTGGCTGGCTTACGATCACTACACTTTGTTGGGCTGGCTGCTGTGGTTGTTGAATAGGCTGCTGTACCACTGTTGACGAAACTTGCTGAGAAGGGACAGGTTTTGGTGCAATGTTCTGAAACCCTACTCTTGAGGGTTGTGGACTTGGGACACCAGCAATGGTAACCATTTGTCCTGCAGCAACCTGAAAATTCTGCACAGAAGCCGCTGAGACAATATTGGGTGCAGAAGCTGTCACATACTGTGAGGGGGCTATGATAACAGTATCTTGTGACTGGCTACCCACTGAGGTCTGCTGAGATGAGGCCTGCACAGGCTGGGGTGATGTGGTGGTCAGCTGTTGGCCCCGTAAAGCTGAAGAAGCACAAGCTGGTGCATGCTGTGCTCTGCCAAGTACATGGCTCTGTGGGGCAGCCTGCTGGATTACCGTAACAGGAGGGCCCGAAGGCATCTGCCCTGGTACCACTGTGTGTAATGGAGACGGCTGTGGGATTACAGATGGATGGTGGAGCAGTGTCTGAGGACTCACAACCGTAACAGGTTGAGGTCCTATGCCATGGTTCTGAACCACAGAGCTCTGTGCAGGTCCTCCTCCAACAGCAATACTAACAGGAACTGCTGTCTGGGGCATAGAATTCTGTATTACTGTAGCTTTTACAACTTCACAAGGGACTGGAGCTTTATTTTGAATGACAGTCATTGGAGCACTTTGCTGCTGGTGTGTATGAACTGAAGGATTTGGTGGAATTCTTGAAACAGTCTGTGCCATAGTATGAATGCCTTGTACTGGAAAAGACATTTGCGTTGCAGACAAATTTGAAGACTGATTGGTAGCAGGAGTCCTCTGAAAATGATTTCCTATGGTCTGTGATCCAAGAGGAATTCCTACAAATAAAAATTTCAAATATATTACTAAAACATGTAAACAGGATTTTACTTATGCAAGAAACTAATTTTAAGAAATTAATATCCAACAACTACGAATTTGATAAAAGAGGTCAATTTCATCAGTTTATTATATTAGCAATAAATGAAACAGAAGAAAAATTAATACCTGCAGGTGAAGGAGTTGGAGATACATCTGACACAGAGTCAATGCGAACAACAGGAGCAGAAACTGGCTGCTGCTGATAGTACATCTGGATGGGAAGTGGAATAGCCCTGCGCCGGACTCCCACCACATGAATGTGCGCCTGCCCGCTGGTGCTAGAATCCTCTACTCTCTTCACTGTGTGATTTGGAAAGACTGTTCTGTAAAGTAACACAGACTCAGTTATGATGCCTAGGACACTAGAAAAAAAACTGACTTCTACCAATATCTGTATGAGCAGTGGCCACACATTCACTGCTACTATGTACGAAGCAGTACTACTTATTCAGTTATACTTTTAAAAAGAAGCAAAGAAAGGAACACAGACTAACATATTCCCTTCAACTTGAACCACTCTGTTCCATGCATGACTGTGCCATGAGGCACCTTGTGCACTGGGGAAACAGACACTCAAGTCATGAAGCACTGGGGTTCAACCTGCCCAGCAGTAGATATTCAAATTATGGTACCATCATGAATATTTTTTTTTTTTTTTTTGGTCTTTTTGAGACAGGGTCTCACTATGCAGTTCAGGCTGGCCTTAAACTCATTTTGTAGCTCAGGCTGGTCTCGAACTCACAGCAATCCTCCTGCCTCAGCCTCCCAAGTGCTAGGATTGCAGGCATGTGCCACCACACCTGGCTTCCATCGTGAATATGTTAATCCTACAATTTAATAAGTCACTACGTACCGCATTACTGGGGGACTTTTTCTTTTGTGCTCATTCTTTTTCTCTTCTTCTCCCCTCCCTCCTTTCCATTCTTCCTTTCTAAAATTTTGTTTTATTTGTTCCTGTACTGGGGACTGAATGCAGTTATCTGAACTGAGCTACATCTTTGGGCCTTTTTATTTATTATCACTCTGAGAACTTACTGAGTTCTCAATAAGCTGCCCAGCCTGGCTTTGAGCTTACTACCTTGCCTCAACTTCCCAAAGTGCTGGGCTTACGGGTATGCACAGCCACATATAGCTTGGGGTCTCACTGAGTTTCAAGTGATGCCACCTCATAATATAACTAATTTAAAAATAGCTACTTTATGAATTTAGCAAAATTATCAAAAAGCCTTAATATTGGAGTACACAGAATTACAGACTATTACTCAAGATTTAAAACATTTAAAGTTTTTGAAATGGAAATGACAGGGAAAAAAGAGATGAATGAATTTTATTTAAAGAACTATGCATCCTACCTAAGACATTTATAAAATCCAGTAGATGTGAGGATCCCACCACGAGCTAATTTACTACAAGTTGAGAGGTATTCTGAATACATTTCTGCTCGAGAGACAGAACAATCTGAATTTACTTCAAAATGAGCATTTAGCCTAAAAGAGGAGAAAAATAAAGACTTTATATAATAGACTATAGTACATACTTAAATATGCCTAAATTATTAGAAAGCAATGTGTTAAAACCAGTAATTACATTATTTAATCAAATTTCACTACCTCATTATGTTACTACCAAAAATACAAGTTGAGTTTTAGGCAGAGTCAATCAAAACAGAGATTTATTACTTGACCATACTTACTGTAGTGTTAAAAACATCAACAATATGAAAATTGTGTTCAAACCCAAGAAAAGCAGGATGGTCTGCTGGCTTTACTCATTGTGCATCTACTTGGCTTCCTACAATAGTCACAAGGTAACCAGTCCTCAGTAGGAGGTACAGGCATTGAAGTGGAGCAAAAAGTGGGAACACTGAACTAAGGTTAACCTGCTCTAGCTCTTGGATCAAATTCCTTTTCAAAAAACTTCAACAAAGCTTTTCAACTACTCACTTTGACTGCCACCTCCTATGTTGCACACTCCCATTTCCTCTGGTCAGAATACTTGTTTCTAGTTAGTGATTGATTACAAACTCAAATTTCATTTTTTCTCCCTTAAAGTGTCTTTTAGGAAAACAGGACCTAAAAAGACTTACATGCACCAACTCTGCATGGTGAATGTAAGTGCTACATACTACAAACATGTACTAGGAAAAATTAAAAGAAAAAAGAAGTAGTAACTTGTATTAGGACATGAGTTACTCTCACAAGTTTCTCTACAGAACTCATTACATGTAACAGGCCAACTTAGCTATTTCTTACAAATGGAACCAAGGAATAGCTATGATAAAATAATCTTCTATCCCATCTGAAGAAGTGCCAGAAATGTCAAAGTTGGAGCTGGAAAGAACAAATCACTGTACACATTTTATTGTGGTTGTGTTACATGTTCTTTGTGACTTTCAAAATCCTTTCTATACAAAGATTTCAGAAAGACCACACATTCTGGTTGTAATGGACAAGGCAAACCTTTCTGAACAATGTTAGAAGAGATTCACCAAGTATAGGGGTTAATGTGTAAAACTGGAGAAGGTGAGAAAAAAGCAAGCAATTACTAAAAGTGCTGTAAGCAGAGTCTGGAGAAAACTGTCTTGGGAACAAAGATATGAAAACACCAAAAGTAGGGAACAGGGTGACAAGAATATGAGATGGCTGACAAATGTTAGGGCATAGGAAAATAACGTAAAAGATATTTTTAGAAGGGATATCGCATCAGAAAGTAGATCTTATGCTACAAACTTCTGATCTCAGGAAAGAGTTTACATTACTTCCCAAATAATATGGAGGCAACTATCCATTAAAAAAAAAAAAAAAAAAGTCCAACTCCACATTTTTCAGAGAGTGGCTGAGATATGACAACAATCTTGTCAGGAAAATATTGTCAAGTTGCTATTTGAAGGAATATATACTGACTATTCTCTCATGAGATTAATTTCCCTTTAATTATCACAAAAAAGAAAAAACTAACTATCAATGTTGGTTGATGGAGGAGGATTTAACAACAAAACAGTTTGACATTTTTAGTGTAATTCAGTTGTAACAAAATATTTACAAGTCCTTTTAAAATCTAACATTCTAGAACACAAAAGATTTCAAAACAAGCATTACTTTAAATTCTGAGTAGTATTTTTTTTCAAATGGTTGTAAAATATAGATGAAATGATTTTATACTGTTTTTTTCTTCATATGAATGATTTTTTTGAAGGGTATCAGGGAACTGAACTTAAGACCTCACGTTTCCTTACCAGGCAGGCACTGTGCAGCTCAGCTATATCCCTGGCCCCATATATGTGATGTGCTATACGCTAACCAGAAGGAAGTATGTAATAAAACATTCTGAATGACCACTGAATTTTTTTTTTGTGTTCTGTTTTTCTTTTGCTATATTTTTTCCAAGGATAAAGCCTTAGTAGAAATAAACCACTTACCACTGACAAGCAAACTTCTCACTATCTATTTCCACTATTCCTGGAGGTGGAGCAACATGCTGTGCTACAACTGTTCTGGAAGCTAAAGAAAAAAACACGTTAGCTGTATCATTGAGAAAAGCTCAGTCATTACAGAAGCACAGTCTAGTTCATGGACACTAAATCGATTAATATTCATACTGAATACTTTAAAAAGGTGTGTGAACAGATGAAAGTATACAAATTTGGGAAAGAAATGACTAGCCGGGCATGGTGGCGCATGCCTGTAATCCCAGCACTCGGGAGGCTGAGGCAGGAGGATTGTTGTGAGTTCGAGACCAGCCTGAGCTACAAAGTGAGCTTAAGGCCAGCCTGAACTGCATAGCGAGACCCTGTCTCAAAAAGACAAAAAAAAAAAAAAAAAAAAAAAAAAAAAAAAAAAAAAAAAAAAAAAGAAAGAAATGACTAATTACATGTTATAATGGAACACACAGTGAGCAAGACACTAACCTAGATGTTTCACATTTTATTGAGCTTCAGAATCACTCAAATAATAACAATGCCATGTATGACTTGCTTAATAAATTTATGGGCCAGACACTGAACATTTTATACATATTTTCCCAAATTCTCTCTATATATGAGAAATTAAGTCTCAAAGCAATTTAAATAGGCCAGGATCACACAGCTCAACACATAATAAATATATCTCAGCTTAAGAAGCAAAAGCGTTTAGAAATTAAAACCACTTCTGAACTTAAAAGATTCACACACACACACACACACAAAAAAAAAAAAAAAAAAAAAAAAAAAAAAAAAAAAAAAAAAAAAAAAAAAAAAAAAAAAAAAAAAAAAAAAAAAAAAAAAACCTAAATAAAAGATTCATATTAACTCTATAAATGTCAGGGATGAGTAAAAGTTGTTTTAGAATAAGTGCTTGCTTGGCAAGCACAAGGTCCGAAATTCAATCCCTGGTACCAAAAATATAAAATAAAATAAATAAAATTTTAAAACAATTAATTTAGTTGAAACAGCGTCTTGCTATACAGCTCGGACTCCTAGTGATCCTCCTGTTTTCAGTCTCCCAAGCTCTGGGATTACAGGCTCGTGCCATCAAGTCCAGTCTCAGGGCACCCTGGGGGCGGGGCAGCACAGCATGCCGGAAACCAAGCCCGGTCCCTGCGCCTATCTAAACAGGTGCTTTAGTCTACTGAGCTATCTGGCCAGCCCTGAGCAGTGTTATTTTGAAATTTTTAAATATATAGTATGTACTCATTTTTCATCAAAAGCAAGTCAGACTTCCTTAGGTCATGCACACAAATCACCTGCAGCTAATGAATCCAACTAGAGGAGCTGTCTAGCAAAGCTGGCTCTGAATGGTCTCACAGAGCATCTTGGCCAGCTTTCTTTGAGACAGTAACTAAGAACAGCCTCTTAACACCGAAGTCCTCCACAGGCCATAGTATGATGTCCTTCCTCACTGAATAATCAGAACATAATCCTCTTTTGGACAATCCCCACTTACCGTTCTCTCCATTTTACTTGCTAATACTCTTATAGAACATACCTTTCTAGAGCCCGACTGTAGAAAATTCCTTCATCACTTGCTATATTTCCCCATTCATAATGAAATGGCCTCAATCAATTAACAGCATCATAAAACATTCAAACCTAAGCTGAAATTATGGAAGCTTTATTATTATTTAATGTATTTGGTTGTTGCAAGGTCTCACTGTGCAGCTCCAACTCACAATGATACTCCTACTTGCAGCCTCCCCAGCGCTGGATTACAGTGTGGGACACCACGCCAGGACTCTGGCCTGCTCAGCATGCTCCAGGGGCAGGGCTGGTGAGGCACATGGTTCCTGGGATCAAACAGTGGTCCCTGTGCTTGCCTAAGCAGATGCTTTAGTGCACTATCTTGCCAGCCCAAGAAACCTTATTAATAACAAGGTAAAAATAACGAAGGTACAATGAAGTTTTTAAAAAAAATCTGTTTTTCTTTTTAAATGTATTTAGTACAGGGTCTCACTACAGATATCAGACTTGTAGTGATCCTCCTGTTTTTCAGCCTTCTAAGTGTTGGGATTGCAAGTATGAACCGTCACACTCAGTCTTAGTTGCTATCTCAGGAGCCCCAGGGGTGGGGGCCAGCATTGAACCCTGTCCCTGGCATTTGCCTAAGCAGGAGCTTTAATTGCTGACTGGCCCTAAAAACAAAAGTGCGTTTATTTGGTATAGGGCCTCTTGCTATGAAGCTCGGCCTCATAGTGATACTGCTATCTTAGCCTCCCCAGTGCAGGGATTATATACAGGCATGCGCCACCACACCTGGTTTCAGTCGCCTGCCCAGCATGCTCAAGATTCCAGGGTTGGCATGGCATGTGGTACTGGGGTCCGAACATAGGTCTTTGTGCTTGTCAGGCAGTCACTTAGACCACCGAGTTATCTCCCCAGGCCCACAACAATTAAGAATTTAAACTGGAAATGTAGAATCGCTGCAGTGTAGCAACATACTGAGAAGTACTGCTCTCAGGAAAGCTTACTGACATTTCAAGTAATGCAAATGCAGTTAGACTTTGAAAGGAATCAGTTTTCAGCTACTGAACTTACACGTTTCTAAAACTTTTGCCTGAAAGTATTATATCTTCTTTCATAACTTCTATATTTCCATGTTGGACCAGAAATGTTTAACCCACTTTGCTTTTGATATCTTAAGACAAGGTTTTACTTATGTAGCTCAGGCTGGCCTTGAACTCATGATGATCTTCCTGTCTCAGTCTCTGGAGAGCTGGGATTACAGGCCTGTGTGGCACTAGGCCCAGCTCTCATTCTCATCTGTTTAGCACTGTAGGATTATGGTTAATTGTGAGTTCTATCAGTCTTTAGTTCTGTAATCCAGGGCAAGCTACTTAAATTATCTATGTGTAAAATGGGGAGAAGTAAAAATGTACTGACCTCATAGACTGGCAGAAGGGTTAGACGAGTTATATATCATCAGCAAAAACAATGCTTGGCACAAAGAAAACACTACATAGAAATTAGCTATTGTTACTATTGTTATTATTAAAAACTTCTGGCATAGCTAAAGGATTAGAAACTGCCATTAAAGCCTCTTAACAAAGGTATCATATGGTAGGACCTCCTGTCAATCCCAGTATTGTGTGTGTGTGTGTGTGTGTTATATAACTTTATTAAAGGTAAATAAAAGTTGGGCATTTGAATTTGAGTATCCTATACTCCTTTGATATTCTGAATTCAGAAATATTGCAGAATGCGAGAATTTGCCCAATATCTTTTGTCTTTTATCTGTTATCTACTTTCGAATAGCACATTAATTCTGAAGCAGAATCTTGTGTAAAGAAAAAAGTATAAAATTATTTCTTAAAAATATTGGGGCCAGGGAGATAGCTCAGTAGAATAAGCGCTTGCTTGGCAATTGCACGGTCCTGAGTTCAATCCCCAGTACCACACACACACACACACACACACAAAGCACTGCTACTTCATTCCAATAATAAACTTATGACAAGTGTGACTTGCACTTCTGAACTAAAGAAGGTTATAGGAACAGATGGTAAAATGATGCAAAAATGGAAAGAGTTAAGACTTTTCCTATGGAGAAGAGAGTGAGTCTGATTAAGCTAGAGCTAATTGAAAATGAAAGTTACTGAGCTGGGAGTGCAGCTGAGAGGCAGAGAGAGCGAGCGCTCAGCAAGGGCAAAGTGCTGGGTCCCACTGCCAGCTCCAAAACACCAACCCCCATAAAACTAGCTGCATCACAGTTTCCGTAGCATTCCTCATATAATGAATGATGTAAATCTGCAGTGCTAAGATTTTCATAACTTGTGTTTGAAGCCCATGGTAAAAAGGGTTTATAAATGTCCAAAACACCATACTAGCCTTTAAATAAATAATACTTCCTTTCTCCTTACCCAGGAGTCCTCAAAGTACATTCTCTTGACCTGAAGTGCCAGCATCTCAAGGGAAATTAATAGAAAACAAGATTCTCAGGTCACAGTTGGAAGGGAAACTCCAGGTAATGGAAGCCAGAAATGTGCCTTAAACATGCCCTTCAGGGGACTCAGATGTATTCTTAAAGCCTTATGTTAAAACACTGAATATATACTGTTACTAAACAGGATTCAAAGAGGTCCCCAGAACAGAGATGTGGAACCTCCATTCATCCTGCCCATGAGATACAGTGTAGGTTCTCTCTCACCACTGAAGGATCTGCAGGAAGAGTAAGAGGTGAGAAGGGATTTTCTTGGGTACAATGTTTATGCAGAGGATGAAGGGGAAAGAGGGTGAATGAAGAAAGTTACAGGGTAGAAGTAGAATATTTGTGTTGGGTTGTTTGAATAGGTAGAATCTGTGAGTCTATGGAAAGTTTATTTAGTCTTATTACAGGAAAAGGATGATGACCCACTATACTACCTTCTTAATTAATGGGGGACAGACAGGGTTTAAGACAGGGTCTCAACTACATATCCCAAAATAGCCCTGAACTCACTCTGAGGCTAAGTGTTACCTCGAACTCCTGCCTGAGCCTGCTAGAATTGCAGGTGTGCACAACCACCTCCAACTAGACAGCCCACTTCATTGGTGGAAGGGCAAGGCATGGGTGTGCACCTGTGTGTGTGTATTTGTGTGTGTGTGTTTGTACATGGGTAATCTACAATGTTTTGCCTAAAAACTGTTTTTTTGTTTTTTTTTTTTACACTTTTGCATCTGCTCCTCCTGATGTCAGTTATCTGGCTTAACTGAGTTAATTTATAGACTGACATAATATTCAAGGAATTCTGGGTGTGACTGGCCTGGAAGAAAAGAATAAAGGCAGAGAAGCACAGATGACAATAGCCTTGAGGGCCATGTCTGAAAGTTGTGATCTTAAAAGCACAATTTCTGGGTTATGGTTTTCAGTCCTGTCTTCTTTATTTCTACTATCTTACCTCAGCTAAGTAGAAGGAGTATCAAATAAAATGTTTTCAGAAGCTTAAAATGTTTTCTTTTTTTTTTAAGCCTTATGTAAATTATTTAGCACAGGGCCTATAGGATCTCACTACACAGACTGGACTTGTAGTGATCCTCCCCCAAAACACTGGGATTACAGGTGCATGCCACCACACCCAGTATCAATCGTCTCAGCACACCCCAGGTGTGATGCTGGCACAGCATGCCAGGGATCAAACCCAGTTGCTGTACCTGCCTAAGCATGTGCTTTCGTCTGCTGAGCTATCTTGCTGGCCCTCTTAAAATATATTTAAAAACTGGAAAACAGATAGTCTCACAAGTCAGGTACTTAATAATTCTTCAATTTTAACAAAAAGAATAGTGAACTCTAGTTATCAGATGATTATTAACAATAAGTTTAATACTCTTTTTTTTTTTTGGGTACCAGGGATTGAATTCATGACCTTGTGCTACAGGCCGCTACACTGCTGAGCTATCTCTTGGCCCCAGTTTAATGCTTTTTGGGTAATTATGAGGATGTTCAAAGAGTTACAGAGTGTATACCCCATCTGAGCAAGTGTTTTCAACTCATATTTATAAAAGAGAATATAAGAATATAATTGATGGTGACAAAAGTCCCATGCTAGCATAAGTAACATTCATCCAGATATACTAGAATTAAGAGTTTCCAGAGAACTAGTGAGAAAAGTCACTTCTAACTGCTTAGTTACATACTTTCAATAATCTTACTTTTCATTCAGTGGTCATGTGTAAAAACCTTTTTATTTTGGCGGAACCAGAGGTTGAACTCAGATCCTTGTACTTGCTAAGACGTGCTTATTCTACTGAGCCATCTCCCTGGCCCTATAAAAACCTTTTTTGAGAGACAGAGTTATACTACGTAGCCTTGAACCCCTTCAGGAATCTAGACCAGCTCTAGGGCTAGCACAATCCCTCCTCAAGCTCTCGTGCTGGGACCACAGGTATGTGGCACCACACTAGCAAAAGGTTAGTTTTATATAGGACGTATTGTTCAAACTTTGAATGATAAAATTTAAAGGTTTATTAAATTTTAAAGTTTAGAAGAAAAATTCAAAAAACTTCAAAATGTTTATTTTGTAGTTCAAAAGTATTGATAGTGATCAATAAAAGGCTGCTATGCATGAAATATATCACATTAACATAAAAATTTGTAGGGATATTAGGATAAACACAAGGTGAAAGAGGAATATGGTAAACTTTCTCATGCTTAAAAATGTGTGTATGTATCTATCCACATGCAGATCTACTTATCTATGTACTGGGGGTGAGGGAGTACTAGGGCTGGGACCCAGGAACCTGTGCTTGGGAAACACTCGCTCTACAACTGCACTTCACCACTAGCCCATGTGCATTTTTTATATTAATGAGAGCATCAAGATTCCAATTTTTTAAAAAAAATTGGTTTTCAGTACAGGGCCTACAGAGTCTCTCTACACAGATGGGACCCGGTAGTGATCCTCCTGTGTTCAGCCTCCCAAGTGCTGGGATTACAGGTGCATGCCACTATGCCCAGTCTTAATCGCTGTCTCAAATGCCAGGGCATGGAAACCCTGGTCCCTGGGTCTGCCTAAGCAGGTGCTTTAATCCACTAAGCTACCGGGCTGGTCCTAAGATTCCCATGCTTATAAAGAGCAGTGTAACTATTTTAAAGTTATTTATATCACTTTAATACATAACTGAAACACTCTTTGCAACTACTTAACTTATGAAATTTAACTATCAACCTAAAAATAGGTAAATAAGCTAAATCAGAATGCTTCACAATGATAAAGGAAAAAGCAGCAAGCTATGATGGCGATCATTCCACAAGTATTAAGTCATGGGTAGAAAACGTGAACACTATGAAGGGTAACTAGTAAAATAATTTAAAGGTGTCATTTAGAATGAACATAAATAGCAAAGTGATCTTCAGTTCAACATGATAAAAAACACATATGTACTATTCATATAATTAGTGTTATGAAATGTTTCATTTTTTATCAAAGTTGAAAAGCCCTTAGGAATCTGACTGAAGATTATTTGTCATGCACTGTCTGACATCTACTGCCTGTTAATATTCACTGAGTTTATGGAACCTCCAAGTTATTTTTTTTACCTTTTATTATTTGTTTAGTTCTGTCAGGTAGATTTCTGGCAGGTTAAATGCATATGATACAATGTTACAGATACTTAAGGACACATTAAACACCAATAAATAGGTGACACACACTACATTGAGTATATAATTTTAATTCTATGAGTTGAAATAGGAGACTTTACTGAACATGAGCACAGATAGCTTGAAAGACAGGAATCTGGAGGGAGTCATTAGCAGTGATATTAAAGAAACCAAGGTATTTAACAAGATTCAACAAGATAAATAATAAATAGTTGTAATAAAGATTAAGGACAACAAGACTGAAGGGAAGAAAGGTTATGAGGGAGGATGTAAACTGTATTTAGCTAAAAGGAAGAAATAATAACAATTTAAGATATAAGAGATGGAAAAGACAGAATACAGACTCAGAAGAAGTTAGCATCTCTTTCTGAAACAAAGGAAAGCCAAAGCAGAAAAGTTCAGATAGCTTTTCAGTGAAAGGATAAGAACATGAAGAAATTCAATCTACAGACTTTATATGAATTAACTGCAAAGGGAAAGGTAAGGTCACTTGAGAAAACAAGTGACTTAAAAAGTACAAGGGAAAAATACCTTGGGGACAGTAAGAGGTGAGAGGGTAGAAAGTAAGAAGGACAAGTGACAGGAAAGGGTTAGTACTTTTAGGACAAAGAATGAGAAGGACTACAAAAAGGCTGAATGTGTTAAAAAGGAGCTCAAGGACAAAAGAGAACCCTGGCTAATACACAGGTATGTACTATGCCTGTTATATACAGCTAACAGGAATTAAGGCAGGGAACTACGTGAAGGGCACGAGTTACGCGGGTGTATATGTGAGTGTCTGTGCACACGTGCACTTGTATGCATGGAACCTCTGAGCCAGTGGTGCTAGAGCTAAGGCAGAGGCAGAACACACCAAAAGCACTGCATGTACCTATCCAGAACATTGCCCAAGAAAATCGTACAGTAGCACACAATTAACCTATTGCTGGTATGTCAATTTCTCACAACCAGAATCATAGATAATAGGCTCAGTGATTCATGTACTGCTTGTGCAATTGTGAGCATACTGATCTCTCACATTTATCTAAACCTTTCTCAATTGGATTTCTCTATTATACTATTCTTCCTTTGAGCTCACTTTGATCTTGCCATTACTATAATGTAAAATATCTAAGGAATTACAATACACATCCAAATTTTCCTTTAGTCTACTAGTAAACTTTTAGCTCTTCATACTGTGTATTTTAATTTATTCTCTGTACTAAATATTACATATCTCTAAAGTATACTTAAAAAAAAAAAAAAAGTAAAAATACTAACCTGGGGCAGATGCTACATGGGTCTGGGTTTGGACTGGCTCTACAGCTTGCGGCCTGATTTCAGATAAGACTTGATGAGCAGAACTTGGATGTTCGACAAGCTTTACAGCAGCTAGTGCATCAGCGCCAAACATCTGAATATCCATAGAGACCAGACATACTAGCATGTCTAAAACACACAGGACACCAAGAGTTATTATCCAGTGATACCAGAAAACGTCATCTCTAGAGAATATACACTGTTCAGAATACTACTTTTCAAGTGCTACTCCATGGATCATGGCACATTCCAGTTAGCTGTAGACCCAACAATCTCTGAAGACTGATTTAGTAGATATTACGTAAGGACTCGAAGCCTTTTTTGAGACAGGTGTCCCTATGTACTCAAGATGGCCCCACATTCCTCATAGCCCACGTTAGCCTCGAACTTTCCACAATCCTCCTGCTTCACCATCCCAAGTGCTGGGATTACAGGTAAATAATACTTCACCTGGATACAATGCCTGTATTTTCATAAAAATTTCCCCAAAATACTTCTGATATACAGCCAGAATTACTGACATGGAAACTAGCATCTTACTTACCCAATAACAACACTTTCAAGATAAATCTTTATTAGTTCTGATTTTAGTATTTATGCCAAAATAAGCAGGATTTTAATCCCTCAGTACAATGACATGAGATGATTTAGTAAGACTTTTAAAACTGACAAACTTTAAGGAGGCGAGTTCACTAACTTTTGATAATGTAACTACTAGTAACTTCTAGTAGAAGAAATAACCTTGCATTGTTTACCTTCAGTTGTTAAAACACAACTGGTGGCATCAACCACTGATGTACATGCATTAAAGTTCCATCAGGCTGTTGTACACCTGATAGGACTGTTGCATGTTGCTGGATGGGGCCGCATGCATATACCACTGGTGGTTCAGAGCTACCAGCAGTGAGACATCAATTCCTCTGCTGTGAGCATGTTAATAGTAGCAATCAACCAACTAAAATGAAAAGACCTACTCTAAAGGAATCAGACATGGCAGTTTTGTGTATTAAAAAACTGATATGTAACAAAGGCAGAAGGAAGAGGGCCATGTGACAGCCACGTTGTCCTGGTCCCTGCATGATAAAGATTTTCTTGCTCATCTGAAATTAGCAGAAATAATACAAACACGTATGTCTGATGGGATAATGACGCCTAAAAATTAAACAGTAAATCCCAAATACCAATTAATGCTGCTTTATTTTTTGGGCAGGGTCTGACCTTGCACCACTCTACTCATTACACTGCCCAGGCTGTCCTGCTGTCTCAGCCTCCGGTATCCCAGATGCATGCCGTCACACCCAGTGGCAATTTTTATATAAGCACCATAGGAGACATTTTTCTCAGCAGAAAATATAATTTATCAGAGCTCTGCTCCAGTCTTACCTATACTCTTCTCTACTTTTGCAATTTTTGTGCAAGCAACATCTCCCATTTCAGTGAGCATGTATAGCACCTCAAGTGTTGAGATTACAAGCAGCACATCAGGTAAGGTGAGATGACAAATGATCTCTCTATATGAATCTTGATCCACATATTCACAAATTAAAACACCATTATCTTCTGCTTTGCAAAGATTTCCCAAAATTTCCATGCCTGAAACATACACAAAGCTTGGTTTACTTGCATTACTGGGGATTCAATCTAAGATCTTTGTATGAGTTACATCACCAGTTCTTTTGATTTTGGGAGGGTACTGGTAAGATACCCAGGCAGGGTTTGAGCTCTCAGAGTGTTGGAATTATAGGTCTGCATCATTACACTCAGTTATATACAATTATTATCATTACTTTTTCTCTTTTTGAGACAGGGTCTCACTATTCAGTTCAGGCTGGTCTTGAGCTGTCTAGCCCAGACTGGTATCAAAACAGGCAAAGATCCTCCTGCCTCAGCCCCCCAAGCACTAGGATTACAGGAACCTGACTATAATTATTTTCTTTAAAATGATAATCTTTGTTTGCTTTAGACAATGAAAACTTTACATCAACACTCACCCCTCATCTTTAAAAATCTATCCCTTGACATTAGGCATTTTGTAACAGTATGAAACATCAGATGAGTAGTTTTGAAATCAACAGGGTCCAATAAAAGCTAGAAGAAAGAACATTATTAGGATTTGCTTCTTCCAGAGTTGTGTATATCAAATGTAATAAAAATGAACAAGACAACATTGTGTTACTTTCGAAAATGTAATTATTATGAAAGCAATCATCACTAAACTTGTGCATCTGGTACAGGGTCTCACTACATAGTTGGACTCTCAGTGCTCCTCTTTTTTTCAGCCTCCCCAATGCTGGGATTACAGGTATGCCCCATGCCTGCTGTTAGTGGCCTGCTCAGCATGCCCAGGGGCAGGGGCAGGGGCAGTGGTGCCTTGGACTGAATCTGGGTCCCTACACTTGCCTAACCAGGCACTTAGTTCTCTAAGCTGTCTTGCCAGCCCTGTTCATCACTAAATTTGCAGTGTTATTCAAGTATTTCTTTGTTTTTACAAACCTATAAGATATTTTACTCTATTTTTAACAATTATATGTAAACATTTAACATCCTATAAATATGAGCAAGTATAAAATGGCAACATTCTAAAATTTTAAAAGAAAAGTAGCCAATTATAAAAACTATTTTAAGATACTATCAAATGCTTACCTCAGCTGCAATATTTCCTAATGTATCAAGGCCTAATTGCCTTAAAGAAATAAAATGACTATGTGCTGAAAGTAATAGGAAACGAAGACAGGTACGATTAGCTGCCAAGAGCTTAACATTGCCCTCCTCAAAGGAAAGATTTCGCAAAATCACTGCAATCTGAAGTACCCGCTGTCCTTCAATATCATTAATGCCCAGCTTTCGAGGTGGATGAAATAAAGATTCCCAAATCCATTCTCCTGATGTACCATCTACAACAGAAAACACACATTTCCCTTAAATTGGCATTTCTTTTATTACTGTTGCTATTTCAACATTTCTACTTCAATTTCACTGACTCACCATGAGACTTGCTTCTATCAGAAATGAGATCACGTACTTCATTATCGTCAACAATGTCCTTCCAAAACTGTAAAGATATCAAAATATTACAACAACTGTTCTATTACTTTAAAAGGTAAAACCGTATAAAACTATCATTATTTCTGTGTTTCACAGGTCACTGAGATATCACTATATTCTTTGACATAAATGCTTGATTTCCCATAGTTCAGGACTCATATAGGGTAACACTTTTTTGAAAGACCAAAGGTTCTTCATTTGGGGCCACAGAACCCTATAAGATTTTCAAAAGAAACAAAAGCCGGGCGTGGTGGCGCATGCCTGTAAT
>PVKA01032096.1:0-10136 GCA_004027165.1 Ctenomys sociabilis
ACTTATCTTATTTTTTTATACCTGAATTATATCAAAAATTCAATAATTATTTACCTAGTGGATGACCGTAGTACTAGAAGCCTACATAATATCCTGTCCAACCACCATTAGTGCAGATCTTGCCTCTCATAGAATTATGTAGAAGCACAGCGTTATCTATCCCAACTGTACTGTCTATACACACACATCATGATTTTTTCTTTCTATACCCCTTCCTTTGTCTACACCTGTCAAAAGTGGGCACTCCATTGACATTCAACTAACTTAGGTGCTTGAACTCGACACCACAATCCAACACAGTCCAGCATTCCACAACCATAGTGAGTTATTCAAAGAAATTGTCGACCATAGCCATTTACAGCTCAGCTTAATATTATGGCCCTGCGATGTATACTTCATTTTTATACTTTTCTGCTGGATGGTTAAGACCTAGGTAGATCAAGACTTATATACCAACAAATGAACTTTATATTTCCTATGTGGTCAGTGAAGTCCTCTCAGGGTTTATCTTGTAGTCCTGTACATTATTCTGTAGTTCCCTTTTTTGCCTTCTTAATGTCTAATTTGTGTTATAACATTGTTTTTAAGTAAACACTTTTTAGAATTTTGATCATGTCTTTAGACAAAATTATATTACTTAAAATGAAATTCGAGTTGTTTCTACTTAGAACTCAAAAAATATCCCCCAACATCACATTTTTTATTTTCAACCTATAGTATGTATGCATATTCAATTTATTACATATAATATTATATGCAGTCTATTTTTATGTATTATATATGTGCATTGTTTTTACTATAACACATTTCCATTTGTTTATAATAATTTAGTCTGAGCATTTGGTCCTTTACTAGAAGTTACACTTTTAAGAATCATTACTAGACAGGATTGGTATTGCATGCCTGTAATGCCAGCACTTCAGAGGCTGAGGCAGGAGGACTTCTGTGAGTTCAAGACCAGTCTGGATTACATAGTGAGATCAGTGCCAACTTGAATTACATAGCGAGATCCTGTCTCTAAAATGAAATGAAATGAAAACAAGACACATGTCTGATTTTGAAAGTGTTCACCTTAAAGAAATAATGTATTTTTTGTTTTTGTTTTTCCTCAACAACAACAAAAAAAGAAATAGTGTCTTTGAGGAGATAAATGTGTTTAAACCAATTTTAACATTATGAAATGTATATGAACACAATATGGTACACCATTAATATGTAAAATTAATCTGTAATTTATCTCTAGAACAATGCAGAAGTGAACTGAACTGAACCATGCTAAAAGAATCTTGTATTTTATCCCCCAAATGGTTACCATTTTCTATCATTTTTGGTCTACTTATATCGTTAGCTATGATTTTAGATTTTGCTTCTTCAGTGCTTATATTCTATCATTAATTTTTCCTTTGATTACATGCACTTGATGAAAAATTATTTCCTATCAAATCTATTTCTTGTATCTCATTTTAAAAATGAATTTAGAACAAGGTGTACAGGGTCTCACTACATAGATTGGACTTGTAGTGATTCTCCTGATTTTAGCCTCCCAAGCGTTGGAATTACTGGCATGTGCCATCATGCCCCTTCTCAGAAGCTGTCTCAGCGTGGCCTGTGGGTGGGCCCTGCTCTTGTATCTCATTTTAAAATTAGTTAGGTATTAGTAATTTGCTATCTTAACAACAGCTATTCCTTTTTCAGTTACATCTGTTATTAAATCTTTAATTTTTATTGTCAGAATTCGTAGGCTTTCACCTTGCTATATGCTCACAGTGTTGTAACTATGGTACAAGAGCTATAGAAAATATCTAGTCCTTCTATCAAGAAGATTATATTTCAGAAGATTATTAAACACCATTCTCTGGCAACTTTTAAGAAAAGTGCAAGCAGTTATTGTTTAATAGGTACTCTATTAGGGTCTTTTTTAGTCCTGTGCATCTAATATAAGGCTGAACATATATATATATATATATATATATATATATATATATATACTCAAACATATCTGTTTCCTATTGGACTTGTAGTGATCCTCCCGCTTATAGCCTCCCAAGTACTGGGATTGCAGGCATGCACCACCATGCCCGGTTTCAGTCGCCACCTCAGGGCGCCCTGGGGCAGGGTCAGTAAAGCACACCAGAGAATTGAATAATGGCCACTGCGCTCTGTGTAAGCAGGAGCTTTAGTCTGCTGAGATATCGGGCTGGTCTCTTTGTGGTTTTAGTAGTGATGTTATCAATTATTATGAGAATCTGAACACTCAGAAATTACATTTGTGTTGTAATCAACTTTTACTTGTCCATACTAATAAACATGTTCAAAACTGCTAATTGCCTTCATTCTGGGGAAGGGCTGATTCTTACTTGTTTTGGGAAGGTATACCCATTTTTCCAAATGTGAATCCCTTCTACTAAGGGTTACTTGGGCAATTGAATACTAACTGTATTCAATTAGTATTTATACAACTTATAATTTTATACAACTTATAATTTTATGAGGTACCAACGTGTCTCTTAAAATTAAATTTAAATGGATTTTTGTTCATATCATCAACCTAAGGTATTTGAAAGTATTTAATTGTGTACTTCTAGAAACCTATTATTTATTTTCCTAATTCTTTTGTGTTACAGTTATGTTTTAGGTATTTTTAAATTTACAGCTATCAAGTGTAGCAAAAACTTAAATAGTTGGTGATTTTTATAAAACAAATCAACTCATTAAATGTGTATAAATTCTTCTTGAGTAATAAATCTATGCAAACATCTATGTGTGTGCTTAATCCCAGAGCTTTCTGTACTGTAATGTCTTATCTGGTCTGCACCAGAGTACTGTTTTTAGCTTCACTCAGCTGTTAAATGAAATGTCAATTGAAGGATTAGGCAGTTTTGTCTTAAGTATCAAATGTATCTGTTAACAATACTTATGAGATTAACAGTAAATTGATGAGTCTTGTGTGACATATGAAACACACTCCTCACACATTCACAAGTACACACATACATTTAAGTCCTTTGCTTATAATCTGTCACTATGTTTATATACATATGCACTGACATTTGTATTGTGAGCTTATTCCTTGTATTATATGTGCTACTGTATTTTCTCTTTTTTTTCATCAATCAGTTACTGAAAAGAGGTCCTACTGCAGAAGGGCCTCTATAATTTCCTCCCTTGCCTATTTTCTGCTATACAGTTTAGTCTGTGATGGATACATAGCTATACAATTTAGTCTGTGCTGGCTCATTTGACTCTAGATAGAACTGCAGTATGCTCAGAGTACTGAAGTGGCTAAGGAAAGCTACATTGGCCAGATGTAAGCGGTACATACCCAAGACTCATCTGTGTATATGATCGTGTAGGTACTTCCTTCCTATCCTCAAGAAAGCCATTCCCTTGCTTTTCTTTCCAGATGTATATTGTGGAAAATAACTTTACCCTATACATAATTGTCCTATTAAATTCTTTTCATTGTGAACAATAACGTTTGCTGAAACATTATAAATGATAACAATTGGTAATGGCAATTTACATGAGGGGGAAATGCAGGGAATAGATATTCGAACCTTGCTGTTTATGGATCTACTGGCTGTGTGGTACATTTGTCATCACTGAGAAGTAGAATGATATGAAACTAAGTAGAGTTATCTTCCATTTGTGTGTGGGGGGTGGGATTTTTGTTTCTTTGATGAGAGAGAACTCATTATTTTGGACACAGTCAAAGTTTTAACTGTTTCTTAAATAGCTCTTAACCTGACTAATCATTTTCTTTGTCAACCTGAATGAGGTAAAGGTGGTTTCTGTATTCTTTTTAGATTATTGATACATTTATTTTTTTAATTTAATTTTTATTTTATTGAAGTACAAATATCAACCAGACAGTTATAAGACACCTTAACAAGGTGGATTTTATAAATTAATACATTGGAAACTGTTTTCATAATGTTTTGGTATCGTACAACGTGCACACATGATATTATACTTACAGACATTATTATAGCAGATGTCTCTTATCAGTAAATTAAGAGTGTAGCTGTTTACTTCTCTTATTTTTTATACCTGAATTATATCAAAAGTTCAATAATTATTTTCCTAGTGGATGACCGTAGTACTAGAAGCCGACATAATATCCTGTCCAACCACCATTAGTGAAAATCTTGCCTCTCATAGGATTATGTAGAAGCACAGCGTTATCTATCCCAACTGTACTGTCTATACACACACATCATGATTTTTTCTTTCTATACCCATTCCTTTGTGTACACCTGTCAAAGGTGGGCACTCCATTGTCATTCAACTAATTTAGGTGCTTGAACTCGACAACACAATTTAAATAAAAATCCTTAGGGTAGGAAGTCTTTCTGTCTCCATGAACATTAAAAAGCATACGTTAGACTTATTGGAAAGTGGGTATTTATGTGAAGGAAAGTCTGTGTCAAGAGAGTAATCATGTTCTAATCTTTTATTTGCTTAATAGGTTACTTTAGACAATTGTGTCGAAGTTGGGCGAATTGCAAACACCTATAATCTGACAGAAGTGGATAAATATGTCAACAGTTTTGTCTTAAAGAATTTCCCTGCATTGCTGAGCACTGGGGAGTTCTTGAAACTCCCTTTTGAGCGTCTTGCCTTTGTGCTTTCCAGTAATAGCCTTAAGCATTGCACTGAACTCGAGCTCTTTAAAGCTACCTGTCGCTGGCTTCGCCTTGAAGAGCCCCGGATGGACTTTGCAGCAAAATTAATGAAGAACATCCGTTTTCCACTGATGACACCACAAGAGCTCATTAATTACGTGCAAACGGTAGATTTCATGAGAACTGACAATACATGTGTGAATTTGCTTTTGGAAGCCAGCAATTATCAAATGATGCCATATATGCAGCCGGTTATGCAGTCAGACAGGACTGCCATTAGGTCGGACACCACTCACTTGGTTACACTAGGAGGAGTGCTAAGACAGCAGCTGGTTGTCAGTAAGGAACTGCGCATGTATGATGAAAAGGCCCGCGAATGGCGATCCCTAGCTCCCATGGATGCCCCAAGGTACCAACATGGCATTGCTGTCATTGGAAACTTCCTCTATGTTGTTGGTGGACAGAGTAATTATGACACAAAAGGAAAAACAGCAGTCGATACAGTATTCAGATTTGATCCTCGGTACAATAAATGGATGCAAGTTGCATCTTTAAATGAAAAGCGCACCTTCTTCCACTTAAGTGCCCTCAAAGGATATCTGTATGCAGTTGGTGGACGAAATGCAGCTGGAGAACTGCGTAAGTATCTCTGGTCATATTATGCAAAGACCCAACTTTACCTAGAAATTCTTTTCATATCGTAACCTAAGCAGTTCTATGAAATCACAGATAAAAATGTACCTGGTGTATTATTTTATTTGTTTGTTCGTTTTTTTTTTAAATTACAGGGGATATAGGGTGATTAGGGTGTCACTGGATAGATCGAGTTCTTAGTGATCCTCCTGTTTTCAGCCTCCCAAAGCTCTGGGATTACAGGTGCACACCACCACACTGAGTCTCAACAGTTATCTCAGCGCACATGGGTGTGGGACCAGCACAGCATGCCGGAATGGAACCCCAGCCGCTGCCCTCTGCCTAAACCGGCACTTTAGTCTGCTGGTGCTATCAGGCTAGCCCTCACCTGGTGTGTTATTTTAAGGCTGTTTTTCTTAGAAAATGTCAGAGACTATCTGCATGCTTTATCTGGAGAGATACTGTTGGTCAGGATACATCTTCCTTCTTTTTTCCTCTTGCTGAGAGAAAATATCTGATGCCCAAATTAGAGAAGAAAAGGTTTATTTAGCTCACATTTGTGGAGGTTTCAGTCTGTAATCAACCAGCTCCAAGGCAGGATGAGGGACAACAGCTCATGGAGCAGAAGACAATAAAATCAACAAAAGCACAAAGGGAAGGGAGCAAGCCCCCTTTCTTCCCTTTTACTGTATGCAGGCTCTTCACCCTAGGATGAGTCCTTTACACCTACTCTGTCTCTATGACTTCCTCGTGCACAGGCTCAGGATGCTTATACAGTGAGGACCCTCTTCCCTCTGCTGAGTCATTAGGTTAAACTTTTAAACTTTTCAATTTAACACAATGTATCAACCATTACAGGGCGCTTATAGAATCATTGATATGTTCTAGAATATTTCATTAGTACAACATACGTTGCTCTTAATATGAAAATTTAATTAGAAACTATGTTAAATAACTTAAATTCTAGTAGACTCATGGAAAAAGTTTGACATGTTTCCTCATTTCCCAGTTTTAAAAGTACAAATAATATTTTACTGAACAGGTTAAAAATCATTCTTTCCGGAAGACCATCTTTTGTTCTGTCTTCTTCTCCTCCTTCTCCTTCTCCTTCTACTTCTCCTTCTCTTTCTCTTTCTCCTTTTCCTCCTTCAAGTCCTTCTCCTCCTCTTCCTTCTGCTTCACATTGAACTCAGGACCTTGTGTTTACCAGACAGGCGCTTATGCCACTGAGCTACAATGCCCTGCTCTGTCTTTATTTTCATAATTTTGTATCTGTTAGAGACCTCATAATAAGATAGTATTCTTTATAGGTTAAATGCTCAAAGTTCAATATCATCCAATATTTACTTATTGTGAGTATTCTCATCTGTAAATTTAGTTTCAAAATTCATTCTCTTGTTGAAATATCAGGTAGCTTTCTTCATTGTATACTGATCTACTAAGCCATTTAGTGGTCACTTTTTTCTTTCTAATCTAAGGTTGGTCACAAGTATAACATAGAAATTCTTAATTTTATATATAATTTAAATGTATAATTTTGTTATTTTTAGACTAAATGGAAATAGTATGCTTTTTCTGGAAAAAAATAGTGAAGACTTCATTATAATGTAATGTTTCTGTCATTACCATCTTATTTTTCATTTTTGAATTTTTAGGGAAGGGTCTATAGGGTGTTCAGGGTCTCACTACTAGACCTCTGCCTATTTACAGCCCCCTAAAAGCTGGGATTGCAGGCACACACCACCATGCCCAGTTTCAATTGCCCTTTCAGAGAATCCTGGGGATCGAACTTGTGCCTGCTTGTAGGAGCTTTAATCTGCTGAGCTATTTGGCTGGCCCTACCATGGTCTTTTCTACTCAATTTTTTCCCTTTGTTGTTGCTACAGTGTTTTTCTAAAACTAGGCTTTCTAAATTGTTGAACTGCATTGCATAATTACTAACTACATAAATGTCCCAATATATTAATCTGCCTTTCAAAAGCACCTGAGGCATTAGTATCCTTGCTGTAGACTTTTCATTTTAGGTCTCATCAGCCAATCAAAATTCACATTATTTTCTTATTATTCTACTGTTTTAAATTTATGATACCAGAAAATATACAAAAGATGCAAGTGATGATTTTGGTATTTCTTAGAAAAATGACAAGTATGACATAATTATTAAAAGCTTACATGTCATCAACCCTGACAGTCAATGATCACTGTGAAACTTATTTTCTCAAATAAAAAGCTGCCTTTTTCAAAGTCAGTGCTTGCTCATGTGCACTGTAACTTCAGTTATTATGCAGTGTCCAAGTTTTCAATATATTATTCCTGATATTAATTAGAATCCTTATTCTTCTTGGAATCAAAATCCTGAAAGAATTCTCCTAGGATAATTATTATAAAACCAAGAAGGTAGAGGCTTCTTTCTCTGATCTATCTCCTGCAGCCTTTCTGTTTCTCCTAGGTTGTGCCCAAATAGAAATAGTTTGCCTCACTGAGCAAATGGCATATGCATAGGTTTCCTTGGTCATGACCTTCAGAAACCATCCCTCTATCTTTGATTGAAAACAGTCTTATGTGTTTTTTTTATTTGACAAGTAAAAAGAAAAAGGAGAGTCATGCTTTTAGTGAACAGCTCTTAAAAATATATCAACTATTTGGTTTTATTTAGGCTTGCGAAAGAAAATCCCCAGAGCATAACCTAAGGGTAATGACTTTAAAAAGAAAAAATATCCTATATGAGTGTATTTTTATTTGATTTCATCAACTGCACTTTCCACAAATGTGTATCTGACTGTAAAATGGATGCCCACTCTCTGTGCCAAAGTACAACCCTAATTCCCACTGCAGTCTAATTTTTTGACATTTCAGCCCATTTGAAACTACCGCCTGAAAAAATAAGAAACTATCTCCTGCACTGGGGAGACAGCCCAGTGGAATAAACACTTGCCTAGCAAGTACAAGATCCTGAGTTCAATCCCCAGTACAGCAAAAAAAATAAAAAATAAAATAAAAGAAATTATGTCCCATAATATATAAATAATCAAACTTTTGTAGAAAATGATCACTTTCCTTAAAATCAGGATGCCCATCAAACAAGTTTTGGTTGAAATATTTTGTTGCAATACATTAAAAGCTTAAAAATTGTGATGGGCTCCAACTGAGCATCTTTATTCCAGAAGAGCGTTTAAGAGTTATTACATAAAAACAAGAAAGAAGAGGCTCATTTTCTTCCAACTGAGTTTCTCATATGTTATATTCAAGGAGCAAAAAGAAGTAGATGGTCTGATCTTATATTCTGTATTATTTAGGTATACAAGTTTGATGGATCTTTCCCTGATTGCCTCTCTTCCCATTGAACAATATCAATGAGTGATTCTAAATTACATTGATCAGTGGTAAACTTTTCATATATATATGAAAATATAATTTGGAGACTGGGCGTGGTGGCACAGTCCTGTAATCCCAGCTCTTGGGAGGCTGTAAGCAGGCAGATAACTACAAATCTGAACTAGTATTGAGACCCTGAACACCCTGTAGACCCTTCCCTAAAATACAAAACAAACAAACAAAAAAAGAAAATATAATTTGCATCACTTGAACTTTCTAGTTTTTCTTGCCCCATTATTTTTTTAGAATCACAGATTTTTTTATTGTAAAACAGTTCTTGCTTTGTTTCTTCATGTTCTTACCAAAGGCTGAGTTTTTATGTTTTTTCCAACACTACATGCTTTGTTTTTAAGAAATTGCCCTCACAGATATTTGTTATAATAAATGAACATTCCCATAGTAACTTGATTATGTTGGACATTCATGTGCCTGTATAAATAGACAAGGGGGTAGGAGTGAGTGGCAAGTGAAATGGATTGACAAGAAAGTTATTTAAAATTATAATAGGTTCGCTATCACCAGAACATAATTTACTCTTCATATACATCTCATATGATTACAGAAAATGGCAACATTTGTGAGATGTATTATATCATTTTTAATATATTTGGCCTTTTAAAATCATTTTATGGAATGTATTGATCTAAGGAAAAGCTAAGTCTACTAATATACAAAAAAGAAAATCTATGTGTGTGTGCATGCGCACACATGTGCGCATACCCATTTTAAGCAGTAAAGCTGCTTTCCTGACGTTGATTATAATAGGAAATTAGAGAATGTTTATAGGAGCTGTCACTTAAGTAAAAGAGGATTTAGTTATTTCTGGCATCTTCCAAAATCATACCATATAAGAAATTGATTTTCCTTTGAGATTTTCTTTATTGCAGAATATGACAACTTGTGTATGCTTCACTTTAGTTAACTATTACTTAGTGAAGTTTGCAAATAATGAAGTAATTTAAAACAAAACTTTAAATTTGTTATTAATTTCATTGAGAAACAAATAACAATGAGACAGTTTCAAAACTGATTAGTAGGACAGTTTCAATAATTAATACATTGCACATTGTTGCCTTTGCAGTGGTTATTCATAGTACAAGATGCAGACATGATATCCTGCCCAAACACTATTAGTACAAATCTTTCTTCTCACTGAAGTAAGAGAAAGTAGTTGTATATCTATCCTAACTATTTTGTATATACAGATGCAAAATGCTCCTTTATTTGTGTCCCCTTCTTTTGTTTAGTTTTGTCAGAGATTTGTATTCCATTACAATTTAAATATAATAGGTGTGTGAAAAGATTAAATTTTAATATAATAAAATTATTAAAATGTATAAATGCTTCTATATCCCTTAATGGATCTGAAATTTTCCTAATCATTAATGAGTGGCCTAGGAGTCTATTCCCATTCTCTCTTTATGAGAGCCATTATTATCACATGATTTTCTTCATGCCAAATCTCAAAGAACAAGGAATTTCTACAGCATCCTTTCTGATATA
>PVKA01032096.1:10236-25749 GCA_004027165.1 Ctenomys sociabilis
AAAAAAAAAAAAAAAAAAAAAAAAGACCTAGTGTAATTTCAATACCTGGTTCTGAAAAAAAAAAAAAAAAGATTACTTTTTTAAATGATAATAATAATTTAAAAAGCGGGGCAAGGGAGATGACTCAGTGGAATGAGTGTTTCCCCAACAAGCTCAAGGGCTTGAGTTCAATCCCTGGTTCTGCCAAAACATGATAATAATAAAAAATAGTAGGGCAGGCGGTATAGCTCAGCAGACTAAGCACTTGCTTAGGTAAACGCAGCGGCCAGTGTTCATCTCCTGGTTCTGCATGCCGCTCGGCCTCGCCTTCGGGTATACTGAGCCGGCGATGGAGTCCGGGTGCGGGGGCGTGTGCCTGTAATCCCAGCCCTAGGGAGGCAGGAAGCAGGAGGATCACTGTGAATGTGGGCTGCATAGTGAGACCCTGTCAAAAAAAATAAGATAATAAGATAAAATGAAAACCCCAGACATATATGATATGAGCAACCTAAGTGTAATTAACACACTAGAGAGATTCTCTGATTTAAGCATAAACCACAGAAATTGATTCTCTAGATTAAGGCTCAGAAAACCTCCTTTTTTTTTTTTTTTTTTTTTGCGGAACCGAGGATTGAACTCAGTCCCTTGCACTTGCCAGGGAAGCGCTTATTCCACTGAGCCATCTGCCTGGCCCAGAAAACTTCTTAAAAAGGTCAGAAAGTATAATTTCACCTGTTTTGATCCCTTAGTCTATGTCACAGCTAATCAGCTCAACTGTTCTGGTTCAGAAGCACCTGTTGACAATTTATAACATGTAGTGAGGGTGCATTCTAATAAATCTTCACTTATGAGCCCTGTAATTTGTTAGATTATATTCATATAGTTACATGCTGTTAAATAATCTTTTCACTCTTTTTTCCAACCCTTTAAAATGTAAAACCATTCATATAGTTGTCCTGTATGCCAAACAAAAACAGCCCCTGGGTGCCATACAGATAGCTAAGCAGCATAAGCACCTGCCTGGCAAGCACAATGCTAGATTTGGGCCATGGGATTAAGTTTGCGGACTCCTACTCTAGATTTTTTTCGGTTGTCTCCTTAGCATTCCCAAATCTTAAAGATTAAGATGAATCCACTTCTTTGGGGCTTCCACTTCTTGCCTCATATCATTCCTTGTCCCTTCCTACACTTAAAGTTATAATCACTCATCTATATCTGTCTCCTAAGAACAGAAGGCAGAAACAGCACGTGTATCTTCTTTATGTGTATCTTTTTAACAAGAAGCATTCTATTTTCAAATGAAATACTATTAAATATATTAAAGGCAATCATAGTTTGTCATGTAGAAAGTCTAAATGTTACCAAAAAAAGATTAAAGGCCTACAAAAGATGAGCGAGGCTGTGCATGATGGTGCATGCCTGTAATCCAAGCACACTGGGAGGCTGAAGCAACTGAATCTAGCCTATCCTGAGAAATTTAGCAAGATCTTGTGTCAAAACAAAGTTAAAATAAAACAGGTCGGGCTTGTAGCACTGGACTCAAGAACCCAGTACAAAAGACAAAAGGAAAAGTAAAGATGAAGGAGACAGGTTATTTAAAAAAACAAAACTTTAGGGTAGATGAACTGTTACTACATGGTTACTGAGTCACTGGAGTTTAATGTTCATCTTACTCTTAGAGGATCCTTTACAAGAAAGTCTAGATGGATTCTTATAACCCTTATTAGGAAAAAGATGCAATGAACTCACTGACAGAGGAACAGTTCTAAAAGGGCAATCACTTCAAGATACTTTCAATTAAATATAGAAAAGGACTTTCATCATAAGGACATTTCAAAATTCTAGGCAGAGTTCTATTTTAAGTAAAGTATGCAACTCTAGTGACATCACTTTGGTTTCAAATAGATGGAAAAGATGATCTCTGGACTTTTAACAGCATTTTTTTCTGTTGGGATACATTATGTTTTATTATGTAATACCTTTCCATTAATTAATTTGCTAATACTATGTGTATATTAATGTACTAGATTACCTGTCACGTGTATACAGAGTGACAGATAATAATACATATTCAGTCAGATTTTCTTATATGGTCGAATTCATACTAAAGGTAAATAGAAATTTTTTTTTTTCCCTTTGAGCTCTTTATTCTCTTTCCTGGTCTTACACATCACGATGCTGTGGGTTGTCTCACAGCTCTCAACACTGCAGCTCACATTCAGGGATAATAATGGCTGCCAAGCACTGGGTCAAAACAACAGTAAATAGAAATTAACATTTGAAAAGACACCTCACCACAAAGAAATAATAAATGTTTGACATGGCAGATATGCTAATTACGATGACTTGATAATTTAAAAATGTACACATGTATCAAAATATCACGTTTAACCACATAAATAAATGCAATTGTGATGTATCAGTTAAAAAATAAAAAAAAAAACAACTTTAAGCGACATCCAGTGCCTTGAAATAGTCAAAATGATATTTGGACATGTAACAGTGTAACTGATTATTAATTATAAAAGCAGTTTTCATTTTGAGATAGGATTTTGCAGGATCCTAGGAAGCTTCTTTTTTTTTTTTTTTTTTTTTTTTGGTCTTTTTGAGACAGGGTCTCACTATGCTGTTCAGCAGGCTGGCCTTATGGCAGAAAAGTTTAGAAGAAATTGAGTTACTAAGAATTCAGGCCTGATGCAACAAGGAAAGCCAGCAAGAGGGCAGGTAAAAATGAAACCCATAAAATCCTTTGAAGTAACACTAAAAATTTAAATCTCAAGTAAATGGAAAAGGAAATCAGTACAGGAATATGAGACATAGTATACAGGTCTTAGGGGAAGTCAAAAAATGATTTGCATTAGTGAATTTGATAAATAAAACTAGAAGATAGAGCAGAAAAGTCACCTCTTCCCTCCTCCTTCTTGCTTGTGGTTAAGCAGAAAATCTCAAGCAGAGATTCACATATCAGTTAGGACTGCATTTGGCTGTTATGCCTTATTCCAATGGCTGGATCAAATAGCTCCACTTTGCAGACTTCTGTTTTACATATTACTCCCAAGAACTGTATCATGTGGCTGAGAAAGCTTCAAGGGAACCTTTTGAATTCAATTTTGTTTTGAGGTTGGTGAAGAGATTCCCTGAGCGCTGTTGTGGTTAGTTGTCAAAAAGAAAAAGGGCCGGCAGTATAGCTCAGCAGACTAAGCACTTTCTGAGGTAAACACAGAGGACAGGGTTTGATCTCTGGCTCCCTCTCGGCCCTGCCCCTGGGCATGCTGAGCCAGGGATGGACTCCGGGCATGGTGATGTATGTGTGCCTGTAATCCCAGCAGTAGGGAGTCAGTATTCAGGAGGATCACTACGAGTCTGGGCTGAGTAGTGAGACTCTGCAAGGAAAAGAACAAGGTGAGGAAGGCAAGATAAATTAACAATGTCTGTAAACATTAATGTGAACATTTCAAATCAGTCTAAATTTTGTTTCTGACCAAAGTCATTGCTCCAGTTCTATTTCTTTTCATATTTTAAAATTACATTTTCTGTTTGACTGCCACTGATCTAATCTTGAGGTTATAACAGGTTGCTTATAAGAGATATAAGTAAGTTAAATTGACTTCTCTAAAATAATTTATAATAAAGGTGGTAAATTTAGTATTCAGAAATCTCCTTAATAAAAATCTTTAGTTATTAGTATGCTACCAGTCATCTAGTGATTTTCAGATTAAGAATACTAGTACTTGCTACAATGAGGATGGGTATATAGAAGCTTTTATCTTTATTCATATTTATTTATTTATTTATTTTTGGTGGAACCAGGGATTGAACTCAGGCCCTTGTGCTTGCCAGGCAAGTGTCTATTCTACTAAACTATCTCCCCAGTCCTGCTTTTGTCTTTAAATATACTTGGACATTAAGGTCAGTATCTATTTTGTAGTGTGGATATGAAATAAAGCAGTAAGCCTTAGCAATTAGAACATAAACCAGGCAGCATATATATTTTCATTCTCAACTTAAAATTTTGCTTCATCTAGGCATGCACATTCCTATAATTTGAGCACTCTTGGAGCCTGAGAGGCAGAAGCATTACAAGTCTGAGGCCATTTTAGGCAACTTTGTGAGACCCTGTCTCAAAGTATACTTTTTTTAAAGGGATGGGGCTGTATCTCACTGTGAAGGCCCTGTATTCAATCCTCAATATCAAAAATAATTGTTTCATATATATCTATTTGTTCCTATATAATATGTCAACACGGAGACCCAGAATTGAGGTCTATTTTTCTTTTCTCTTAGTATTTTTAAATCTATTTTCTATCTCCTTTTTAAAACAAAGACTTTGTACATGCAACCAGATCCTCCCAAATAAAAAAGCCTTAGCAATTTCTGGGCTATGCATGTGTACCAATTCTACTCAAGGAATGTAAACAAACATGTAATTATAAAAACTTTAAAAAATTGGAGTCTTACATTATGTAGTCTAACATAATAACATCTATCAATGGTTCATATTAATGTAGTCCCCAGTATCTATAATTCCTATGATATGTAGGTTTCAGAGATTTGAATATTATTATTGTTTCACCTAAAAGAGAAAAATTTAACTGCTAAAGTTGACATTAAAATGCTGTGTTCTCTTTCTTTACAAAACAGCTACAGTAGAATGTTACAATCCAAGAACAAATGAATGGACCTACGTTGCCAAAATGAGTGAGCCACACTATGGACATGCTGGAACTGTGTATGGAGGAGTGATGTATATTTCAGGTGAGCAATTATCATGCGGACATAAACAGTAGTCCCTATGCTCCTTAGAAAAATGGATAAGCCGGGCGTGGTGGCGCATGCCTGTAATCCCAGCACTCGGGAGGCTGAGGCAGGAAGATTGTTGTGAGTTCGAGACCAGCCTGAGCTACAAAGTGAGCTTAAGGCCAGCCTGACCTGCATAGTGAGACCCTGTCTCAAAGAAAAAAAAAAGACAGAAAAATGGATAATAAAAGTAAAACCTATATTGATTTTACACTACAAACTTGTCCTTCATTTACAAACTATTTTTGTGTGTACATTTGCATATAAACATTTTGGACATCCTATAAGTTCTAATGTTAGCAACAAATCAATCCTACTGTAGATGTGTAACTTAGAAGAAATTGGAAAGCATCAAGATTCTCCAATTTGCTTTCTAGTACTGTACCCAGTATGCTAATAAATACCATTCATATGTAACAAAAATTGTGTTAATTTACTTAAAATTTAGCAACACTATCTGAGGAAATCTATCCTTATGTAATAAATATCATACACCATGCATAAACATGCATAATAGTGCCTAATGTTCATTTTCTCTTGTGCAACCTGTAAAATAATATTTTTTCCTTTACTTTATAATGAGGTTTTCTTATGGTGTCACCTAGTGAATAATTTTGTTGATATGACATTTTAAGTACATGCAGAGATATTTTTTCTGTTAAGGATTCCAGAATGGCTACAGTTTATTCAGTATAACAACAGCAACTTTCATTCACAAACTGTTGGTGTTCACATCACCCTTATGTAAAATTAAGAAATTTGTTTTAATATGTTGATCACTTCTGAAATTGATAGTTAATTTTGTTTATCAGGTTCTTATTGTTTGGCTCTGGTACAATTTGCCAATGATTTTTTTTTTTTTGCTGTCTAAATGTGTGCCAGTGCCATACTAGGAGCTACATTATTAATCTTAAGGGAATGTCTGTGAACTGACTCTCTGAACGCTGGTTTAAGAAATCTACAATCAAGAAGGATCAGTGAGAGTCCTATAGTGAATTGGCAGGTTTCTGATGTTAAATTACTGAACAACTATAGGGCATAATATTGACAGAACCATCCTGGAAATATACTCCACTTGTCAATGATTTATACTGTCTACCTATTTTATGGGTAGAGATATTGTGTGTTTATGATGGGAGCTACAAGTCTTTTTGGGGGAAAGTGGCACGCCTGGTTCTTTTAGTGGTACTTTGGCATTGTAGGCATATATCTCTGCAAAAATTATAATAAGCTTGTATGTTATTTGCACAAGACTTTCAGCTTTTTCTAAGCATTTTTATGAAATATCTCACTGCTGAATCACAATTCTGATGAGATAACTGGAAGATATAGTCTTGTGTACCAAAGAGAGAAGTGGACACCTGGTGAGGGTGCTCACTAAAATGTTTTGTAGTTCACATTTATTGCAGATGCAACTATAACATCGGTCAAAGTGTATTTTCCCTCAGTAATGCCTCCTTAGTAACATGAGCCTCTGTTTAAGAAAGTCATTACAGTAATAAAAGCCATTTTTATTCCTCAAGAACATGGGAATGTTGTTTTTGTTATTTTTAGTCTAAAGAATGTTTACAGAAGCGAGATCTTAATGGAGCTAGGGAGATAGATAGCCCAGTAGAATAATCATGTGCCTGGCAAGTGCAAGGGCCTGAGTTCAATCCCCGTTCTGCCAAAAAAGAAAAAGAACTCAGATGCTTATAAGAACACTTGAGAAGCTATAATGTGCCATAATATATGGATAAGTTAATTCTAATAGAGAGGCTTGTTCACTTTTTCATTTTTATAATGTTTACCTCATGCGTGTTATTTTCATTCTTTAGGAGGAATTACTCATGATACTTTCCAAAAGGAGCTCATGTGCTTTGACCCTGACACCGACAAGTGGATCCAGAAGGCACCAATGACCACTGTGCGCGGCCTGCATTGCATGTGTACAGTTGGAGAAAGGCTCTACGTAATTGGTGGCAATCATTTTAGAGGAACCAGTGATTATGATGATGTTCTAAGCTGTGAATACTATTCACCTATCCTTGACCAGTGGACCCCTATTGCTGCCATGCTAAGAGGGCAGAGTGATGTTGGGGTTGCTGTCTTTGAGAATAAGATCTACGTGGTTGGTGGGTATTCTTGGAATAATCGTTGTATGGTAGAGATAGTGCAGAAATACGATCCAGATAAAGATGAATGGCATAAGGTTTTTGATCTCCCAGAGTCTCTTGGTGGCATTCGAGCTTGTACACTCACAGTTTTTCCACCTGAAGAAGCTACCCCATCACCTTCTAGAGAGTCCCCTCTTTCTGCACCTTAAGATCATCCCTAAAACTAAGATGCTATGTAGTCTTATCTTTGCAATGTGTCATGAACTCTCTTCTTTTTCTCCCCTAAGTAGTATATGTGTTAGGATTAGCCTCCAGTAATTGATACAGATATTGGAAAAAAAGATATTGGTGTTACTCGTGCTGTTTGTTTGGCCTAGAGTGTTTCTAAAGTGATAACAAATCATCCTGGAACTGTATCCCATAGAAGCTGATGTTTAACATATGAAAAAAGTATTATCTATGAAATGTTTATTCAGTACTTTTTAAGCTGTGTACTGGGTGTAAGGTATATGTCATCCTATATTATAAGCCAAGTTGAAGGTGGATTATAGTAAATCTACAACCGTGCTCACTAGGCTTCAAAGTAAAAAGTTTTTTCCTTTCATCTTTGACTGCAGGATGTCAAAGGGAGGCAGCCTGCTCCAACAAGAAACAATATAAAGGTTGCCAACTCGCATGAGCTACCTCCCTCTTTTCATAAAGTATTTTTGACATATCTGTCAACCCACCCAACTGTGTGGGTGCATTGAGAACATAAAAAAGTTTCTTAGACACACAGGAGAAATAACTGAAATTCACAAATATTAAGTTTAGAAAAGCATGACCTCTCTGCTTATTAAGGGAAGGTTGAGAGGCTTTAAGTGTTTAAATGCACACATATATAAAAGCATTTTTAAGAATTGTGAGATCAAATAAATGTGAAGTTCAAAAATTTCTTCTAAAAACAGCTTCAAATAAAATGGGAATTCTGTGTGCACATATCAAACACACGTATGCAAACACATACTGAATTTAAGTGGATAAGGGCTAGAAATTTTGAGCAACTGAATTTGTCACTTGACCAAACTTTATCTTCAGAAATTCTATTTACTCCTTCTCCTTTGCTGTTGAGATAACTTACATACTATATGTATTCTGTATACTCGAAGGTCATAAGGTTATTTAGCACAAAGTATAGCAGCTTCACCTGGAGAGCTGCTTTTGCTCAGTGAATTCAACATCCATGTTTTATCTATCTTTTGTTGTTGTTCAATAAAAAACATTTAATGTCATCATGTTTTGAGGCATTTGGTTACTGTCTGATCTGATTTTCTTTTATTAAATAGCAGATTTTGCCACACACAGTTGATCAAAATGCAGAGCACTAGGTAGGTTGGATGGGTAATTGCTGAGGACATTTAATGAGAAAGACTTTTTCCAACTCTAATTTTACTGATGAAAACTCATTGCTGATTGTTTCTCCAAAATCAGTTTGTGAAAGACCCATTTCCACAGAACTGTGAGACAGGGCTAAAGTGTAAGAGCAGTTAAGCTTCTTGCTTTCTATTTTTGGTACTTTGTTTTGAACAAGGTCTCAATGTATTGCCCACGTGACTAACCTTGAACTGAAGAAATGAGATCCTCCTGTCTCAGCCTCTTGAGTAGTAGAGTAGTACAGGTGTGCCCTACCACCTTAGACAACAGTTACTTTCGTGAAATCAGTTTCCCTCGTAAGCACCGAACAGAGTTTCCAGTGCCGGCAGGACATGGATTCATAGACACCCCAAGGGCAGTTATTTTGGTTAGGATGACAGTACACATAAGTGACATCACAAGTGTCTGCATGAAAATAGCTCTCAAGTCCTTGGGTGAGCATACTACTCCCTGGGGTAAAGAAGCAGAAAAGTAGAACAGGGTCTGTGATGTGAGGGAGTAGGAACTGCACCTCTGGACACTTGCAACTGTGGGTTTGAATCTGCTGCTTGCCGTGTGACCCTGGCAAGCTGCTTAACCTCTCTGCATCTGGGATTCTTCATGTAAAAGAGGAATGAAATGGAAAAAAAAAAAAGACTTACCTTTCATACTGTGAAGGGATTATATAAAATAAACACAAAACTTTGTTCTTGACCTTGGATCCTAAAGGAAAAATGTATTTTTTAAATGTATTTTCATACAGGGTCTAATCCTAATATTTTTAGCCCCCCAAGCACTGGAATTACAGACATGTGCCAACATGAAAAAAGTGTTTTCATAAAAATTGTTTGACAATTGTGTTACTACCTCATTGAGACTTCTCCTATTTATCAGTAAATGATTATTATTGAATGGAATCTCAACCAGATATCTAGCGCTACTCAAAAACAACAGAGTGTCATCACATATTTTCATCAGTGTGAGATTAACATAGATTCACCATGTCTGTCCTTAGTTAAACATAATTAAGGAGCACGATTTTCCCAATATTGGTACTACTGAATGTTGGGAGGACCTAGTATGAAGTTTAAAGATGCCTTACGGTGAGACTTTTTTTTAAACATAATTAATTTTATTCTTACAATGTATAAAAAAGGAAATGTGCAAGTAAATACACATTTTAACATTTAAAAATTATTAGTTTTGTCTTTATTTTTAAATATTGTACTTCATACTTGCAATGATTGCTATAATAGTTTTCCTTTATCACATATCAAAATACTAGTTTCCTAAGTCTTCTTTTCATGACAGGAATCAAAGCCACGTCCTTTATAGAGATTGTCCAGTGTTCTCAGAAGACTTTGCAACTTCCAACTACTGATGTACTCCTGCTTCATGTAAAACTTCACGTAAAGTTCAGTGTGCCAGCCCTGCATTGCTTAATTCTTCCACTTCTAAATAGTATGAAGAAGCTTCCCAGAAATCCCGGTTTCGATCAGCTCACAATTTATTGTCATCAACCTATTTCACCATTTCCTCTTGAAGGAAAATAAAAACACAGAACAAGTATGATCTTGATATCAACCCTTGAGATTCCTTCCCTGATTCCCTCTGCAGCTGAAGTCAGCCATTCCATTTCACTGTGGCTCCTATCATTAGATTCAGATATATTTTATTGCTAGTTTAAATGTTGATGGATATTTTTCACTGAAAGTTGCAAAATGCATTAGGAAAGAGGAAAATAAAAACCCCAAAGAATGGCCAAAAAATAAAAATAAATAAAAACACTTGATAGAAACTGTAACTAGTTGAGTTGTCTTACCAAGCACTCAAACTGCCTCATATTCAACTGATTGTTAAAGCTCAAGAGAATTTTGGCCTTTCTTCTCCAATTTATTTCCTATAATCACATGGAATATGTTAAACACATTGAAAATTCTATATTAATTATAGCCTTCAGGTTATTACGTTCTTCTTCTCAATTACATTTAAAGAGAGAGGCAAACAGTTCTTATCCAGAAAGTAAGAAAGCAAACAGCTGTCAAGCCAAACTGGCCTATATACTCTGTAAACAAGAGGAATCACTCTTTTTCCATTCAATTGTGAATGTTCGAAGCTTTCATTCTGCTTTCTCAGCCTTCTCTCTGCAGTGGGACTGAAAATTCTTCAGGCACATAACTTTAATAACGATGTTCCTTTGGTCAAAAATTTGTTCCTTTCTTTCATATTGCTTAGACGTTGTCTATCAAATTCCTTTCCAAACCAAAGAAGCAATAGAGTCGATAATCACAACTTTAACTCTTTTTTGAAATAATTTCTTCTTCCAAAGATTTAATCCTTTGTAGAACTTCACAGGAAGTTCTCAGTAAACATAAACTGTGGTACTTGTCAAAAGTAGTTTTTCTTCACTGTTAAAATATCTAGGAAAGGGCCGGGCGTGGTGGCGCATGCTTGTAATCCCAGCACTCGGGAGGCTGAGGCAGGAGGATTGTTGTGAGTTCGAGACCAGCCTGAGCTACAAAGTGAGCTTAAAGCCAGCCTGAACTGCATAGCGAGACCCTGTCTCAAAAAGACAAAAAAAAAAAAAAAAAAAAAAAAAATATCTAGGAAAACGGGCTGTAGCTATTTCTATCAGTCGTTCAGCACTGCACGCTGACTGTGTCAACGTACACAGCAACTCCTTCTAATCCTCCCATGTTGGTGGATATTTTTCACTGAAAGTTGAAACATAGCCATCATACTCATGATTATAAAAAACTGAGTTTTACCACAATCTGGAGGACCTGTAATCTCTGAGAGATCCACAAGTGACACAATCATGCAGGGCTTCATCCAAAGCAGAGAGAGCTGTGCTTCAGAAACCTGGTGAGAGATTATCAGACTTTTGTGTCTTTATCCCATAGGTGGTTTTCATCTCTGGGGCACAAGCCCTGCTGGCCAAGCACAGGAGCTCCTGACCAGTCCCCTTCGTAAGTTCCAGTGGGGGAAAGACATAAGAAGTCCTGACAAGTAACAATCTGCTGTGTGTTCAGCCAGTCACACAGTTTTTGTGATAAACCCACTCCTCTTAGTTTCTTGTTACTCATGACAATCTCCTTTACAAATGCTTTCTGCAACAAAGCGCAGCTTCCAAACCAGTTTTTTCTTATTTAAGAAGAATAAAAAACATGAGAAATGATACAGAATTTCACTAAGCATGTTGATAGAAATTCAACAACAGTTGTTACATTACATATTCAAATTAGCTGTTCAGATTGTTAGATATAAGCATGCAAAATTGGTAAAAAATTTAAATGTAAGCATTAACTGGTATTTTTATACAACACAGTATTACTCAGCTATAAAAAAGATAGACTTGAGGTTTTGTACACATCTTAGATACTTCATAAATAAGTGTTATTAATTAAGGCTTGGTATATTTTTGATATTCTGAAGAGTTGCATACTGTATGTAATATTTACATTCCTCTATTATGACAATTTTCTTACTACCTTGTCCTTTTGTTCAACCAACTTATCAGTGCAATTTTATCAAAGGTATTTCTTTTTTTTTTTAAATTCTTTTTTAAACAGAAGAAATAATGATACAGAATCTCAAATCAAGATAATAGGAAATTAACAATGGTAAATGTTTTTCTTACAGTTATCTTCAAAGTGGTTGCTCAGACTACAATATATAGGCATGCAAACTGATCAGACAGCATAAGGACAAACCTTTCCCTTTAATGGACTAAAACAAATTAGTATTATAACTATGTTAATATATATATATATATTATATATTATTATATATATAATATATATAATATTTCGCGTTTCCTCCATCCAAGACATCCCAGTTGTTTTGGAACAGTTTCTTTCCCTTTCACAATATCTATTGTGCAATTTTCTTATACTAGGGACACAGAATGGTGCTTACACATGTGAGGCTGACTTTTTCCCATAAGAGTATGGTCTCTTGGTTGCATCCATTTACATGTAAAAGGCTTGAGATTATCCTTTTTATAACTGAGTAGTACTCCATTGTATAGATTATCACATCTTTCTTATCCATCCCTTGGTTTATGGTCATTTGAGTTGGTTCCAAGATTTAGGTATAACAAATTGTGCTGGAGCCTGTTCTTAAGAGAGAGCCACCCATCCAGTGATCTCAAGTTTTATGTTTATAGACAGAGTGGATTTAATCATTTGCATGTAGCTAACTCCTGCCAAGAGTGGAGGAGTGCACAGACAAGCTAACAATATTAAAACAGTGTACTGAGGATGTTCCTAGTCAGCCTGCTCGGCTCCAAGTAGCAAAAGTTCTTTCCAGCCTGTGGCCTTTCCCCTATAGGGCCGCAGAATCCTGTTATTTAGCCAGTAGAAGAAGAAAACAGAAGCAAAAATGGAGCATTGCATGTATGAAGAGGTTAGTCTCAGGGGAGGCATATGCCACTTCTACTACATTGTGCAGGTTAACATGCAGCACTAAGACCATATAAACGCAAACGAAACTGTAAAAGACAAAGTAGGATTGGTGGTGATCTGTTGTAGTTTGTCATAGAAAATAAAGAATACGCAGTTCTCTTTGAGAACTTACATTTTCTGCATCCATGACATATATTATTTAGAAGCAATTAATTTCATACCTTGCAGTAAGAGCTGTTATTAAGCAATTGTGACACCTTGTAAATAATTACACATTTTATTTCACCCTGAATTTCATACTTTCATTTTTGACAGAAACTGCTCAGAAGGAAAGAAAAATGGGGATGGGGAAAAAAGAAAAGGGATGGGAAAAAAGATGTGTATATATATCCCCAAGATAGCTATGATAACTGTACTATTGATTTCTGTTAGTTCATTGAGAGGCAGTTGGTGCTTATATCATTTGATTAATTTTGCACTGGTCTCATAATCTGAACAACTACTTTGAAGATAAAAATATGCAACATAATAACTTGTTAATTTTCTATCATCTCATTTTAAAATTCTTTTATAATTTTTATTGCTTTTTTCCTCTCTTCAAAAGAAGAAAAGCTAAGTGTTAGTCATTAATTGGCATTGTAAGCATTTCTTATATTTGTCTGTCTTAAAGAGAAACCTCAACTTTAGAACAGAAACCCACTATGTTTCCTTTTTCTCGCTTTTTCGAAACAGCCAACGTGGACAACTCCCTTAAAGGGGCCTGCCATTCCCTTTTATTTGCAGACTGCCCTCTTTCACCCACCAGGGACTGCTCTTTGGGCATTTTCCATAGGAATAGCTCATTTAGGGTGGACCATCCTCTCCCACTCTCTTCAACTGACACTGAGATTGAGACTAAATTATCAAGTTCACAGATTTCAATCCCTCCAAATACATTAAAGATCCAGATTCCGAATTGTACTAGGCCTCATTTCCTTTGAGCACCTACACTCAGCTCTTTCTTGATTGTGCCCTGTGTTTTCCTCTAATTTTTCTCATGCCATTTTTATAGATGGCAGTCTAAAAATTCTTTTTCAAGACAGGAGTCAGTAAACTTGCATACTTAGTTTATTTTTTTAATTTTTCTTTATGTTATGGGAAAGAGGCAAAACAAAATTTCATAAGAAAATAATAGAATAACAACAGTTCATATACCACACGTTCTTGTGTTTAAAGTAGTTGCTCTGGGTATAACATAGGGACATAAAAATTCTCCAATTGACATTAGCACAAACCTTCCTTTTTAATGAACTAAAATAAACTAATGATACACTGACTTGCGTTTTTCCTTTTTCCCTACTGTCCCTTCCCCTTTCACCCATCCTAGTTCCTTTTTCCTTTTAAATAATTTCTTCCCATTTCACAAAATCTATTTTACATTTTAAACCTTATTTACCCTTTCAGTTTCTCACACCAGGGAGGCAACACTGTTGTAGGCAGCTAAATTAGATAGAAATATTATAGGCAGTCAGACAGCAACAGGCCCTTAAGGAGACAGCACGGAATACAAGATATGTTACAATTGTGAGAGAGATAGATGCTCCCTGCTGTGGGCCAGACCTAAAGACCAAAGATCGAAGAAATGCTTACCTCCCTGAAAATAAGCATCAGGGATTGATCATTACCTTGGGGAAGCCAGGAAGAGTTACTAATCCAACTGCTACCAGCTGGCTACTAGACAAAGTCCTATTCTATATTTATGTCTGCTTGCTACATGACTCACTTCCCCATTTGGTCTTGAACTTAATCAATTCTACCTGAGCAATGGTGCTTATAATGTCATTGGTTGACCATAGTTTTGTTCCACCTCATACCCATCTAAGCGAGTTCCCATGTTCTCCACCTTAGACACACAAGGTTTTATGCTATAGAAGTCCCTAGAAGACACAGCTTCCCAGGGACCACCTGCTCAGAACCCCCTCCTGTCCCTCTCTCAGCAGTCTTCCTTACTCCAATAAATACATTCTGTTCATAAAATTCATTCTTCGGTTTTAGAGAACATGAACTCATCCTAGGTACCTTTCAGGTGAGGAGTTTCATTTTCCCCTGTATCAATACAATGTTTACATATGTGAATCTGATTTATTTCATTTATGAGTATGGTCTCAAGTTACATCCATTTACCTATAGAAGTCTTGTTTATCCTTATTTATGACTGAGTAGTACACCATTACATGAGAACACCACCTATTTTTTAAAATCATCCTTCTGTTATCTCATTCTGGAAAGAATGGTTATTATCAAGAAATCAACCATAATAAATGCTGGAAGGGCTGTGAGGAAAAAGAATATTTCCCCACTGTTGGAGTGCAGACTGGTGCAACCACTATGGAAATCAATATGGTGATTCCTTAAAATATTAGGATTGGAGGTCCAATTCCAACCAGCTATTCCCCTTCAGGGTATCTTCCCAGAAGAATTAAAAGCATCATAGCACAGCATTATACATGCTCCCAGGTTTATAGCTGCATGTTTAGTAAAACAAGGAAACAATCCAAATGGATATTTATTTTATTTATTTTATTTTTTTTATTTTTTATTTTTTTTCCATTTATTTTTATTTTTTTATTTTTTTTCAGCATACCCAAATTTATTTATTTTTTTATCTTTTTTTTCCATTTATTTTTATTTTATTGAAATACAAATGTCAATCAGACAGTTTCAAAACACCATAACCATACAGAGTCGATGAAATAATACATTGCAAACTGTTTTCATAACGTTTTGGTATTGTACAAGGTGCATACATGATATTATATTTACAGGTTTTTATGTAGCTGAATTATATCAAAGATTCAATAATT
>PVKA01032097.1:0-25656 GCA_004027165.1 Ctenomys sociabilis
AAAAAAAAAAAAAAAAAAAAAAAAAAAAAAAAAAAGAGAATATTTAAAATATATTATGTTTAGGGAACTAATTTTTCTTATTTATATTTTATTATTTAATTTATTTAATTTAGGCATCAGGAATCAAATTCAGAACCTAGCACGTGCCAGGCAGGCGCTGTCAATTTTTTATTTTGAAAGTTTGAGACTTTCCACAAGAGCTGCAATGAACCTATATAGTGGCAACAGATTCACCAACTGTTAGCATTTGGCAGATTTTGTTTATCTCTGTCTCTTGAAACACACACTTACTGTTTCTTGCTAAATCATAAAGTAAGTTCCAGAAACTATGGCATTTAAAAAAATCTTCAGTCTGCATATCCTGACAATGGCACATATTTTCCTATTAATGATAATAGTGTAATCACAAATTTAAAAAAAATCAAGATTAATTCTTGATTCTTCTATTTAGACCCCAAGTGTCCTTAGGTGTCTCTGAAATGCTCTTATGTCTGTTTTATTTTGTACCAAAGATAATCCAACTTTACACTATACTTGGTTATGTTTCTTTAGTCTGCATCAAAAACAGCACTCCATGTATCTTTCTTTCCTGTGGAGTGTTCCAAGTTGTGAGTTTCTGTCTCGAATAAATTCAGAGCTTTTTCTAAAGCAAACTTTTTAAAAAGAAAAACGTTCTCCACAGACAACATAACTTTTTAAAGCAAAGATTCTTCACAGGTATATTTTAGTACATCATACTGAGAAATATGTATTAGAGTAATTTATTGTCTGAGAGGCAAAGATTAAATAGATTAATAGTTTCTTCAGATTAAATAGAAAACAGTTTCTTCAGATTCCTGCCTTATAAATTATAAAGTTCATTTTCACCCTCTGGAATTAATCAGTAGCTTGTAGGTTACTTTCTCTAGAGTATGTGAAAATATTGTTTCCTTTGAAGCTATTTTTCACTGTACAGTTTTAGAAGGATTTTTTTTTTTTTTTTGGCTGACTCAGGCTTCCTTAAGGGAAGGTCTGGCAAGGCATGAGGAGCTGGAGATAGAACCACAGCATCCTGCCCCTGACTGCGTTTGCATAAGCAGGCACTTAAACAACTGATCTAATCGGCAGGCCCCCCGCTGCATAGTTTTAGCATGTGTGGATTACTCTGAAGAATCAACTATTACGTTTAGGACTGAAAAATTTCTAAGATTTCTGCTTAGAACCAAGGATATACCTCGTTGGTACAGCTATTGCTTAGCAAGTGGCTAGCAAGCACAAGTCCTGAATTTGCTTCCAAATTTAAATAAATAAATAATAACTAACTACAAAATAAAAATCTTAAACATTTAAAAATAATTATGAAGATTTCTATCTCATTTCTTCTACCTCTCTTAGCTCTTCTCTGCCTCCTCCTCCCTCCCTCCCTGCCTTGGTAGTCAGGACTCACCAGATGTTCTTGTTTCTGCAGTGCTCAGGCTGGAACCTAGGCTTTGCTCAGGCACCACGAGCTCCCTAGGACTCTGTACATCACCTGGATTGATCCTCATGGAAGTGGACCCTTTTCTCCTATTTTAAAATAAGATAGATATATAGCTGTACTCTCTTCATTCACTGCTATAGTAATGCCTGTAAGTATAGTATCATGTATGCATCTTGTACGACACCGAAATATTATGAAAACATTTTGCAATGTACTGATTTGTCGAATCCGTCCTGTCAATTTGTCTTGAAATTGTCTCATTACTATTTGTTCTTCAATAAAAATAATAACAAAAAATAAAAATTTTCACTTGTGAATATTTATGTTTTCAGTTATAATCCAAATATTTTATTTATGTTGTTGCTCAAATTGTTTCACTCTGGCTGTTGGAAATCTTTTAATGTATTCTTGTGTCCCTTTGGAATACTCCCATCATTGCAGTGCTTTGCATTAGAAAGCAAAAAGGGTGGAAGGAAAGAAGGAAGGAAGGAAGGAAGGAAGGAAGGAAGGAAAGGAATCTACCCAGACATGGGTGTGTCCCATGCTGGCTGTGCTCCTGTTCCTGAAATGCTAGTATTTCTAAACCTTAGGGACCAAGCTAGGAAATACATGTGTACACACAAACCTGGGCATCTGTGTCTACCTACGGATATTTTTACATCTAGTCACTGTATCTATATTAAGCTGAACACAAATTTAAGATCTAATTTAGGGCCCCTTGTTTATTTGTAACTTCCTACTTCATTTACTATTTACTTAATCGCTGATTTTTTTTAGGGCTATTAGGTATTGAACCCAGGGCCTTTACACTGAGTTACATAAGCAATCTATATCTATATCTGTATCAGTATCTGTACCTATATCAGTATTGCTATCAATATAGATACAGATATAGTTATAGATATTTTAGACAAGGTTTCCTAATTTGCCCAGGCTGAACTTGACTTCTGGTCTTCAAGCCTTAGCCTCTTAGACTACTGACAGTATAGACTTGTACCACCTGCCAAGCTGATTTTTTTTTTAATACTTTAATGTTAGTTCCATCTTACTACTATTGTTTTTGAAGCTCTAATTGTCCCCAATTTGGCCAGTATGACCCCTTTCAATTGTATCCTCTTGTACATCTCCATCAGTCTTTGCACATCTTGCTGCTTCTAACTTAAGAAATTACTCTAGACTTATCTGTGTTTTGTTCCATGCAGAGAGGACCTGACTGAGTTGTGATGAAAACCCTCCATGTGGTTCCTATTTGCCAGCAACGTTCAACACTCTACTGGAGGCAGATACTAATTTGATGTCCCATTACTTGCCCATTCGAGGGCCATTCTTTTCAGCATCATTTCCTCTTCAGCTACTCTGGCCTTGCTGTTCTTCAGCTTGCTGCCGATGTTGCAACACAACTTCTCTCCGCAGAGTAAGTTTCCAAACATCTTCACATGGCCGACTGCTTTCCTTCATGCAGGTTGCTACTCACATCTGTCCCAACACTGAATCTGTGTTGCTGCATTTAATTCTTCCTTCTACCTGTCACTCCTTGACATTGTGTTGACCATCTGTTGATGAACTGTTTCTTGTTGATGTTTCACACTACTACAGTATACACGATGTACGGACAAAGACCAGAATCTAGCTAGCTACCCCTCTGTTCACAGCCCTTAGAACCATGCCTGACACACAGAATTGATTCCATCCGGGCCTGTAGAATGAATGTCCCCTGCATGTCCTCTCCCCAGTTTTGTACCCATTCTAATGAAGTTGCAGCCCATTTTTATAATCAGCCTCTCTGATGTTTAGTACTGTGTTTACTATGGCCATATAGATTTGTTTAGGAGAATACTAGTGAGTGTGGAAAGCCCTCTCTCATTAGTTGTATTAGAGAAAAAGTTTTACTCCCTGAGAAGCGAAGGTGGAGTTGTCTGAATCACTCTTGGCCAATCATTGGCTTGTTTGTTTTGAGGGTAAGAGGGAAAGGGAGTGAAGGAGCAGGAATAGGACAGCTGGGGGATTTAGCATTGAAAGGTATTTGTTTGTTTGTTGCTGTGCTGGGACTGAGCCCAGAGCATGGCCCCTGCAAGGTAAGCACTGTGCTACTGAGCTATCTCCTCAGCCTGAGAGTTCTTGCAATGACTAACTTCACGATGATCCAAAATTCTGAGAGGGTGGTTACTCAAAGGGGCCTATAAGGAGGGGGAAGGAAGGCAGTGTGGTGTTCAGCCAGAGCAGCAAAAACACATAGTAATGGAGAAAATCAGCAGGTGGCCTTACTAATATAGTACTTAAGCTCTATCTATTGGTTAAATGCCTCAAATGTACACTTTTTTAAAAAATCATATTAGAGGGCCAGGGAGATAGCTCAGTGGCTTAAGCACCTGCCTGCAAGCCCAAGGTCCTGAGTTCAATCCCCAGCACACACAAAAAAACTATATTAGATTTTCTTTCATGTTAGGTATCTCACTGGTGCAAACTAAGGGTAATTAACACGGTAATTTGGACTTGATGCAGTGACAACTGCTATATGCACTATACATAACTGCTAAGTGAAAGTTGATTTACTTATTTGATTACTTAGTTTTGCAGTGCTGGGATCAAACCCAGGCCCTTGAGCATGCCAGGTAAGCATTTCACCATCAACCTGTATATCCCCAATCTGAAATGAAATTTTAAAATGTCTTGAGATATTTCTGACCTGTAATGAAATAAAAAAAAAAAAGATTTATTTATTTATTTATTTGGATTTGGTACAGGGTATCGCTACAGTGTTCAGGCTTCTGGTCATCCTCCTGTCTCAGCCTACCCAGCGCAGGGATTACAGGTGTGTGGCACCACACTGTGCCTCAGTGGTTGGCATGGTGCAAGACCAGCACATCCCCAGGATTGAACCTGGGTCCTTATGCTCGCTAGGCAGGTACTTAGATCACTGAGCTCTCTCCCTGGTCCCTGAAATGAAATTTTTAAGTACTATTTTGAGAAATTTTTGAAATTATGGGGCCATACATAGACATAACTCAGATATCACAAACTGGATAAAGATATTCTTGGTTATCATTCCAATGACTTCTCCAAGCAAAGCAATGCTACTAGCATGCTATTTTCTGGAGTAACAGTGCCAGGAATTCTTGAAAATTCTTTGAAAGGCAGTGGGTATGGGGTTGGTACCTGGGTAGGTTCTGTTGCCCCAACCTAGTTACTAACAGCATTTCTTGTTGAGAAACGGCTACACTTAGGTTTATGTTTCTGTAGTGTCTCTGCCCCCTGGTGGCAAAATATCCGTTATGGGAAATGTGGAGTAAAACAGTTGTTTTGTGAAATGTACTTGAATATGGGTATATACCCAGTTTAGGTTGCAAAACTAGAGCGCAAAAAAGATAACTAGTTTCCAAATTGGCTTGATTAGAAGATAAGTCAGCTCCAAAATGCAAAACAAGACAGGTATCTCACAAAAAATATTTTTAAAAATTGTCAAGTTTAAAATACTGGGCCGGGGAAATAGCTCAATAGAATAAAAGTGCTTATCTGGCAAGCGCAGGGTCGTGAGTTCAATCCCCAGTATTGTAAAAATAAGATAAAATACTGCCAAAATCTGAGAGAAGCATATGAGAAATTAACATGTAATCACTATTTTGGGGAATATAAATATGTTGAAACATTGAAAATGACACTTTGTCTAAAGGTCTCAGAATGTGACATGTTTATACATACTTTGAGTAGGGGGTGTCACCATCAGGGGTTTATATTGAAGATGTATTTACACAAAGGTACATGAGAGTATTAATAATTTAAAGGGCAGATGTTTGAGAACAATGTTCCCACAGAAAGCACTGATTAAATATGGCTCATATACGCATTAGAGCATTATAAACCTATGTTAGTGGAAATCAATGAATTGTTGAGTGAAGATAGAATAAGTGGCATAGACTAAGTATTATATTCCCATTTATAAAGCTGTGTATCACCTTGCACTTGTGTATATGTGCACATGGAGAAAAAAGTTTCTAGAAGAATGAATCCCAGAGTGTTCAACGTCCATCTCTAGATATTTCCTATTTTCTCTGTTTTTAATTAATACATAAACTCATTTTTTTCTTTCTTTCTTTTCTTTTTTTTTTTTTTTTTTTTTTTTTTTTTTTTTTTTTTTTTTTTTTTTTTTTTTTTTTTTTTTTTTTTTTTTTTTTTTTTTTTTTTGCAGTACTGGGGACTGAACTCAGGACCTTGCACTTGCTAGGTAAGCGCTTATTCTATTGAGCCATCTCCCCAGTCCTTCACTTCATTTAAAATAATTTTTAAAAATCTATAACTAAAGTCAAACAAAATAAATAAAATCGCTTACTTGAATAGTAAAATAAGCAAAGGAGCTAAGGCAGTATGCCTAGCTTCAGTTTTTCTCTTAAACAAAAGCCATGCTGAAATATATATAAAGGAATCAATTACTGATTGATGGCATAGCATCTTGAATCTCAGAATTATCATTTGTGTGAAATAAGCCAGGTGCGAAATTAACATGATGCATTTGTGTGGCATATGGCACAGGTAGAAAGAAGTCTATGCTGATGGCGAGAAGACTAGCGTTACCCAAATGAGGGGTATACTTGTGAATGGCCTGTGGAAATTTGGTGGGGAGTGATAGAAATGTTGGAGGTGTTGGGTGAAAGGTGGCTTCCCAGGGGACTGTGTTAATCAGTTTATTGGTGACCAAACCCTACACTTGACATAGGCTGAACTCATGCTCTGCTACTGTGTTAGCTCTCCACCTCAGGGTTACCTATTTTAAGACATTATCAAATTCTATGTGTTAGCTGGTCATTTGATGACACAATAAAGCAAAGCTGTCCATGTATAGGCAGGATTGTTGTGACAAATGGAGACTGTGTAGTTCACTCAATCCGTGATCTCAGAGTAGGCATTTATTTGGGCAAAGGCAGGCCTAGGGTAAACTTGTGAATCAGCAGGATCTGCAGTGCCATGTTCTTGGAGCTTGTCTTCCTTCAATCCATAACTTAGACACTTTCATGTCATCTTCCCTGATAAAACGTCTCCCAAGAGCTTTCACTTGGAAAATCTGAAAATTGTCTTTGTTTATTTATTTATGCTCAGAGGCAGAGCACAAACCTGAGGTCTTATGAATGCTCCGTGAGTGTTCTACCACTGAGCCACACCCCGTGCCCCAAACTGGAAGACTACTATTAAAAACACAGCATTTTCTAATACATGGAGGATTTTAAATTCTAATTTGAAGCTAGATCCAAGACCAACACAAGGGAGCCCAGTGAACCAGAGGAACTGTGCATTGCCCAAAGTCTCCAGGGACTTCAAAGATAACTCTGTCCATACAAAGATGCGTCCTAGTGAGTCCCACTGCCTAGCATGGTTTAGTATTTAGATCTTTAAGGCCCCAGAGGTCCTTATATAATATCACTTGGGATATTGATTCGCAGCCCTGCTCACTGAATGCATTCTGAACTTTCCTGAGGATACAGAGAAAAAGAAAACAAACAGATCCTAACACCATAGAGCCAATTCCAAGACAGCAAATATGTAACAGGTGTCAGTCAGCAGGGGATGTGCTGCCTAAAGCCAGGGCTGGTGGGAAGGTTGGGTGGCAGAACGCTGGGCTCCTCCCCATGCAGTGTTCCAGCCACAGTGAACTATTCTTGAAGAAGACTGTGCTTTCGACTTTTTACAGCTGTGTATTATTTGCAAGATTCCCCCTCTCCCTGGTTTTAGAACCAAGACTCACTTATTTATTTGGAGACAAGGTCCTATTCTGTAGCCCAGGCTGAGCTTGAACTCTTGATCCTTTGCAACACTGTTCCCAGCTACAAATTTACTCTTGCTTTAAAAGAGAATTAGGGTTAGTGAGTGAAAGAGTTATTTATTTATTTATTCATCTTCCATACAGGGGATGAACTTCACATACCAGTAAGTGCTGTACTACTGAGCTGTATCTCCAGCACTACAATAGGACTAAAAATAATTAACTAAGAGACTAATTCTAAAACAATGTAACATTATTGACCAAGGTAGGAGAAATGTATGGGTACTGTTTTTTGTTTTATCTTGTTTTTAATTGGGATTTAGGCCTGACCTGCACACTAAGTTACTGCCCCAGCCCCATTTTATTTTTTTGTTTTGAGGCAGGGTCAATGACAAGTCACTAAGTTGCCTAGGAATTCTCCAGCCTCAGCCTCCCCGAGTGCTGGGATTTCAGGCTTGTACCTTTACACCTGCCTACAGGGGTACCTAAACTGTATCAGGCTACTAGAGTCTGTTTATTTTCTGGTAGAGGCCATCAAAGTGTTAGCTCAGGTGATGGGGTGCTGAACTGGGGAGCGCCAACATCATCAACATTCCAAGAATTCCTGGCACCACTAGCTTTCTCTCCACAAACTCCAAAAGCAACACAGTTTAGGCCCAACCAAATGTAGGAAGATACAAAGATATTTTTACAAACACTGCCACCTGCAGTAACATTCTGTTATGGTTCTGTGAGCAAGGAGTCGCACTCTCTAGTTTTCACTTTGTTAAAGATGCTCATTTTACAACACTGTCCTCAGCCACTAGAAACTTTTGTAGTGCAAATCCAGTTCTTTTTGATCTCCCTGAAAGGCCAGATTCGATTGTTCACTTGGGGCTGTGTGAAGGTCTGAGCGAGGTAGACACAGCCACTGTACCTGTGGAGACGCCACGGGGATTCTGCCAGTTTCCACGTGGGCCAGACCTATCAGACTGTTGGTGAGGTACGTTAGTGCGGGTGGTGAGCATTGGAGTAGGCAGAAAGGAGCTCTGGAAATGGAAGGAGTGTCCTTGAGGGGGGCCTGGGCCCGGGCCCTGGCCTGTGCTTTGGCTCTTCCTCTAGCCTCCTTGAAGTGTACACCCCCTCCTCTGTTATGTGCTGTGCTGTGGCAGGCCCAGAGACATCCTGAAAGCCAAGACAGACCTTTTTTTTTCCCATTTAACTTGATTATGTCAGGTGTGGTGAGGGAAACCTGACTCACAATGTGTGTATTAGGAGGAGTGAGTGACTGGACAGTGTTCCCTATTTTTAATAAGGTTGTGCCCGTTTATCCCAATAAACATGTTTAATTGATCAGAAAAGCCACGAAACTAGAATGCTGAGCTACACAACTGCTATTTAATTGCTACTTATGAAGTTAAGTTGCTTTATGGCCTGGCACCCCTTATCATTCTTTTATTCTCTCTTCAGAGCATCATTGTTTTCTCACTGTTAAGTACCAGCCCATGAGATCAGTTAGCTAATATGTGGCCCTGGGGATGCAGCTCAGTGGTAGAGCACTTTTCAAATATGCGCAAGGTCCTGGGTTTACTCCCTAGTACCGTAAAAAACAGCACACAAAACAAAACACAACCGAAAACTAAATAAATGTTTAAGGAAAATGGAAATTGCTTTTTCTTCCCAAATTACCTATTTTTCCTTTTCTATTTACCTGTCTTCCCCAGGCTTGCTATTCTTTTGTTCCCTGAAAAGTTTCAGAATGTGTATCTTCAACAGAATTGCTTGTAGCTACTTGCTAGGTATCAATTTGTATATATTCTATTGGTGGCTATGAGTAACATACAAACCAAATCAAACCATGCCAACACCAAAATAACCCAGAAGTGGCCTTAAAATTAGACATGCGCAGGGATTGAAGGGCATACATTAAAATCGTATTTTGAAACATTTTATAAAGGAACGTGTGGTAAGCGAGCCACTGGGGGAAGCAGGCGGATGCTTGTGATCTAAGGCCAATCTGAAGAAGGAGCTCGGAATGAAAGATTCGCTTTCACAGCGCTGCTGGCAGCAGCACAGGCCAGTTTCGCCACAGCCTGGAGCTCTTCACATTGCTGCCTCAGCACCCCCAAACCACACTCTTAGGTGGAGTAACCTGGACGCACATGTTTAAATACAGCATTGTTTCTCTGTTGTGAGAAACAAAAGCATGAAAAAGAATCAAAATATCGAATAGATATTGAGAAATGGAAAGAAAATGTTTAGTTGAGAAGGGGAACACGGGGAAGGGGAGGGAAATGGAAAGGAGGGACAAAAACGGAAGCAGAGAACTGAATGGGAAAATGAAAACAAAGCTTTTGTAATTAAGCAGGGGAAGAAGTGTTGAGGGCAGGGGAGGTGGAAAATGCGCAAAAACTATTCCTGCATTAGGAGAGTTATTAACGGGAAGCCAAGAGATGGCGCTGTGGGTCCAGCAGAAAGAAAAGGCAGGAGGCCGCGCCGTGCCTGTGGTTTTTCTGATTTGCCTGTTCAGTGTTTTAGAGGATTCCCCAAACTCTGAACGAACGCCCATACCAGTGTATGCGTGTGCTTAGAAGAATCATTTTACTATGTTCCCAGGAAGAGCAGAGATTCTAGATGTTTTTGATACAAAACCTCAAGGAAAAGCCAAGCGTGGTGGTGCACACCTGTAATCCCAGCACTCTAGGAGGCCGAGGCAGGGAGACTGAGAGTTCGAGCACACCCCCAGCAGTTCGCTCAAGCAAAACGTATAGAGGGCTGGGGACATAGCAAGTGCAAAGACCTTGGCTTCCATTCCCAGTCCGGGAAGTAGTTGAGCCCACACGGTACATTTTAGTTTTACTTGAGAACAGAATCTGGCAGAGAACAGGAAGGCTGTGACTTATAAACCTTCATTGGAAAGCTGGGGCTGTCATAAGCAATAGCCTGGCATAAATGACCAAATTGTATTTGGTTGAACAGAGGAAAACAGATGGGCCAGCACAAAAGGCAAACAAAATAATCAACTTTGAGCTTTTGGGATGATATAAACCTGCCTTCATGCAGTGAACACATTTCTGTCCCCCTTTCTCTGCTGTCAACAGAAAGTCAGATTCTTGTAGGAACAAAGTCTGCTTTGGTCTCAGTCTTTTTATAAACTTCTCATGGTTTCAAATTCTTTCATTCTCACACATCACTTGTCATTCTAGGACCAGAAATGTTCTACAAAAAGAAAAAGCAAAGAACGGCTGGTGTGGACCTTAGTGGTGAAGGTGCCCAGCAGGCACAAAGCCCTGGGTTCCAACCCCAACACGGCAAAAACTAACCAAACAAGAAAGCACCTGAACAGGATGGTGGCACAGCTTTGTAATCCCAACCCTCTGGGAAGCTGACACAGGAAGACCACAAGCTTGGGCTAAGCCTGTACAATCTAATGACTTAGTAAGATTTGTATAAAATAAACAACAACAGAGTTGACATAAGTCAGCATGAAAAGACCTGAGTTCAATCCTCAGTAACACACACACACACACAGACACACACACAGACACACACACACACACACACACGTTTTTAGCATGGAGTCTACAATGATCACATTACACAGATTGGACTCATAGTGATGCTCCTGTTTTCAGTTTCCCAAGTGCTGGGATTATAGATGCACGTCACCATGCCCAGTCTCAGCAGGGCTGGCTCGGCATGTGGAGATCAAACCCCCAGTCCCTGAGTCTGCCTAAGCAGGTGCTTTAATCTGCTGAGCTATCTGGCTGGCCCTAAAATTAGATCATGCTAAATTGCCTAGATGGCTTCAAAATTTGTAATCTCCAAGTAGCTGGGATTACGTGTGTGCACCAAAGCATCCAGCAAACTGGAAACTTTTGAGATGTTAGAAAAATTTTAAAAGGAGGGAGCTACCTTCAGAGCTGAGGTGGTTACATTTCTCCAAGAGCTCTGTGGGCCTCTCATTTTTCATAAATTCCACAGAAGTTGTCTTTCCTTTTTTTCTCAAACACAAGTTAATTATCATCCTAATTATTACCTTCAGCCTTTCGCTCAAACCAATCAGTGTCTTAGGGAGGTAAAGCCATAGATTAAAGCATATCAAATATTGTATTTCTGTAATTTAGAGTTTGAAAGGCTTTAACATTAATTTGGAACACAGCTTCATTATGCCTAGTGATCTACAGACTCATAGATTGAAGAAATATTTATGTTCCTTAAGGAAGATCTTGGTACCTCATTTCTCAGGAAAAATGGATTAAAAGAAGGAAAAGGGAGGGGAAAAGGGGAAGAAAGAAAGGAAGAAATAAAGGGAGGGAGGGAGACAGATAGTTGGGGAAAGAGAGAGTAAAGAGATAGAAAAAGAGCATCTATTGATTAACTTGAAACCTAAGAACTTTCTGGGTCAACTAAAATTCTCACAGTTCAAATCACTTTTAAAATATCATCTTAGTGCCTGAGGATGTGGTTCATTGGAAGAACCTATCCCATCCCTAAAGTGCTGCATTCAATCTCTACTCCACCTGACCCCTCCCATGAAATGTTCTTTTGTGTGTGTGGTACTGGGGACTGAACCTAAGACCTTCGCACTGAACTGCATCTATGTACTTTTTTCTTTTTTCTCCTCTCCTCTTACTCTTTCTCCTTCTCCTTCTTCTTCTTTTTTTAAGACAAAGTGTTGCTGAATTGGCTGGACTTGGTTTACACTTGCAGTCCTCCTGCCTGAGCCACCCAGAATGCTGAGCGGACAGGCTTTTGCCACCATGCCCAGCTTCGATGTTCTTTTAACCTTATTTGTTGGCAAGGTCTGAAGCACCTAGAGATGAAGTCTAATTATATAGACACAACCTGGTAAAGTCCAGCTGTTTTCTAGCACCTTCACAGCACCCAGCTTCTCCATGATGGCAAACAAATTTCCTCTTCCTGTCCTGTAGATCAGAAAGCATCTGGGTGTTGTAGTGTTGGTATATCACAAGAAGCATTATCAAATTGCTGCACAGTTGCACTTCTGGCAAAACAACCTACTGCCTTTGACTTTCCTCAGAAAATGTGTCCCCTAGGCCTCTAATTCTGAGATTGTTTTTTTTAGGGGTTTAGAGCTTTCTTTATGCTTTCTATGCTCTTAAACTATGTGGGTCATGAGTGTTGGTGAGTTTTGAGTTCTAAGAGAAGAACTGTTAGGAGTGCAAGTGTTTTTCCCTCTATTGATTGCCAGGGCATCCAGTTACACAATGGGGTGATCCTTCCCTGGGTGAGCCAGGGTCAGGGTCTGTATTCTGGGAAAACAGAATGTCAGTTCCCACTTGCTTTTTGGATGAGACTCCTCCCTCAGTCATCAAAACTCATGTCCTCTTTCCTGCTCAGAGGGACAGGAGGGATATTTGGTTTTTGTCTTGATATTCAGGAAAGAAAAATTTCCCCAGAATATGGAAAGTCAAGGCATTTTTAAAAATCCTGCAGAACTATTTGTTGTGTTGGAATTAAGGAACATTTTAGGAATGGAAAACAATGTGGCAATCACTGCTTCCCCCAAAGAGAACTGTTGGGACTCAGATGACCCTGCTCTCCTGTCCTGTTTATTCTTATTACAATTTCTAAGAAATCTTGTATTTCTTTCTTTATTTGGCATAGAGTCTTGCTACAAAACTTGGACTTGTAGTGATCCTCTTGTCTCAGCCTCCCCAGCACTGGGATTGCAGGCATGTGCCACCATAACCGGTTTTGGTGGCTGGTGCAGCATGTGGTACTTGGAATGAAACCCGGGTCCTGGACATGCCAGGCAAGCACTTAGACCACTGAGCAATCTCCCTAGCCCCATGTCCCTAGTTTAGATTCATATATTTGGGGTACTTGCAGCTTACCACCATCAGCGTTCTTGTTTTTGTATTTTCATCCAACTTTTATTTGAAAAAATTTCCTATCAACAGAAAAGTTAAGTACATATATACCTCACTTACTCCACAGCTGTTAAGACTTTGCTCCATTTACTGCATTGATCTCTTTCTTCCCACGCTCACACACCACATTCTTGTTTAGAATGAAAATATTCAAAATAAGTTGCTATCATCACATTTACCTGGAGATACATTAATCAACAACTTCTAGGAATAAGATAATTTCTGTAAAAACAGCATGTGTATCAATCCTAAGATAAATATTCATTCTGTAATGTCATCTAATGTGTAATTCATATTCACATCTCCCCAGATGCCCCCAAAATACCTTTCTGTAGCCATTCTATTTTCTGACCTAAGTTTGTATCAGTATATTTAGTCTCTTAATTCTCTTTCAATCAAGAACCATTTTCCCTTCCACTTTCTATTTTCTTTCAAGACATTAACTTTCTGGAAGGATCCAAGAAGTGGTCTGATTGTTTCCTTATGATTAGATTCAACTGAAACAGTTTTGCCAAGAATGACATATTGATATTTTTACATACTTCTTATCGTGTCACATCAGGAGGTCCACAAAGTTGAGGTTGATTGCTTTCCTAAAATGATGTTCACCAAATCCATTTAAGATAAAGACATGATTTCCATTTGTAATGGAGCAGTGATATGTGCAGGGTGCTTTGAATCTGTGTAATCTTTCCATGAAGGGTATTCCCATCTTTTTTTGGGGGGGTGGGTAATACTAGGGATTCAACACAAGGCCTACATACTGAGCTACACCCTTAACGTTTTTATTTTTCTTTATTTATTTTTGAGCCATGTGTTGGCTTAGATGCCTAGTTGGGCTCAAACCTGAGATCATTCTGCCTCAGTTTTTCAGAGTGCTTGGATTTGTCTTTTTCTTACTCAATACAGAAGGCTAAAAATGACAATCTCCTAATTTTATCATTCTTTACAACTAGCTGATATTATATAACATCTCCTCCTTCCCCTATTAATGCTTTATATTAAAAACACTCCCTGCCTTCACCAAATCATTGTTGGGTTGCTTTCTGGACTCCTGGTAGGAGGCCTCCGCCTCCTCTTTGACTGAGGATATAGAAATGACTTAAGTGAGTGGTAATGAAGTTGTCCCCATTTTATTGTGTTTCTTATAATAAAATTATAGATTTGGACACTCCTTCAAAGAACTCAACTTTTTCCCCTGTTGTTTCCTCGTTAACACTTAAAACAGGTCGCAAAATGTACAAAGTAGTGTTTGATGGGTGGGAAGGCAATGCAATGGTTTGAACGCCTCTCCTTCATGTGTTGAAATCTTAACCATCAGGGCAGTGGTACTGAGAGATAGGACCTTTCAAACATGATTCATTCCTGCTGGATCTGTCCTCATTAAAGAGACCCCAGAGAGCTACCTAGATTCTTACACTACCTGAAGATATGGAAGAGCCTTCTATTAGAAAGTGGTCTCTAACCAAGCATCACATTTTCTGGCACCTTGATCATGAATGGCTCTGCCTGTAGAAATGTGAGAAATAAGCCTGTGTTATGGTTTAGTTACTTTTCTCTCATTGCTGAGACAAAATACCTGATCCCCAAATTAAAGAAGAAAAGGTTTATTTAGCTCACAGTTTATGGAGGTTTTAGTCTATAATCAGCTGTCTCCACGGTAAGGTGGCATGGCTGAGGGGGAAACTATTCATAGTGGCAGAAGATAACAAAAGCAACAAGAGAAACAAACAAAAAAAAAAAAAGCAGAGGGAAGGAAGTCTCTTTTCTTCCCTTATGTTGCATGCAGGCTACCACCCTAGGGTGAGTCCTCTGCATTCTAGGGTTTAGACAGCCGTGCTAGGGCAGGTCCTTTACACTGTAGGGTGTAGAATTGCTGCTTTTTTTTTTTGGCCTGGCTCAGGGTGGGTCTGGTAAGGCCTTGTGCTGGGGATGAACAGCAAACTGAAGTATCCTGCACCTGACTGCATTTGCATAAGCAGGCATTTAAACAACTGAGTTGACTGGCAGGCTGCCCAAATTGCTGAATTATTTAGTGAAACTTCTGAACTTCTCAGTTAACAGAATAAATCAAACATTACATGTTGTTTATAAACTAGCCAGTTCACAGTGTTGTGCTATAGCATCCCAAACAGACCAAGACAAGCAGTGACCATAACTTTCCATTGGGCTTGTAGGTTAATAACAAATTGTGCCATTTCTCCCTTGCTTTCTAGCATATGGTGTTCCCATTCAAACCTTGAACACTACCTCAGGTAGTGTTAGCTAATGACCAACACTTTGTGCTTAGTTAATGACCTTGCCTCCTCCTCCTTCTTTTTTCCATTTATGTATTTGGTACAGGGTCTCACTATGTAGCTCAGACTCATAGTGATCCTCCTGTTTTTTCAGCTTCCCCAGTGCTGGGATTGCAGGCATGCACTACCATGTCCAGACTCAGTCACCAGTTCAGTGTGCCCAGGAGCTGGTGTGGCATAGGGTCTGGGGATTGAACCTTGGTCCCTGCATTTACCAGAGCAGGAGCTTAGTCCCCTGAGCTATCTTGCTAGCCCAAATCCTATTTCTTAAATGACAAAGAATCAATTAGAAGAACCTTTTCTGATTGCTTGGTACTCCAGCCTCTGGGCCCTGAGAGTGGTTAAGAGTGGGTCACAGAAGCACCTCTGTGAGGTCCCAGTTACAGAGGGTGACCAATAGTCAGTAATGATGTAGGGTTCTGTCATCCATTACAAAATCTGGAGTTCTTTTGGAGAAGGGGTTGAGTGTCTATTGTTGAGTAGTCCATGGAACAGGAGATAATACTCTGTTGGGAAGAATTGAAAAGTGGTTTTCGGGGGTTAAAGTGCCAGTGTAGAATTACAGAGTTTATAATTTAAGTGTTTACAGTTTTCAGGATCTCTCTGAGAGGGAGATTCCCAAAGCAGAGATCTGCCAAATGCAGTGTGGCCTGAGAGTGTACAGTGATACCTTTGATGATAGGTCCTTGCATACTTCAGAGGAATATTAGTTTTTTGGTCTTGCTGACTATAAAGAAAGACTTTCCCTAAGTTTTGAGAGCAAAGGGTTTTAGCAGGGCATGGTTGATTGTTAACCTGGGGTGGTACTAGGGTATTGGCTAGTGATCGACCCTAAGGGGGAACAAGGTGGCCTCAGTGGAGGCAGACATGCAGAAGAACAGTCCCTGGCTAGTTCAAGATTGGTACAGTTGAACAAGAAATGGAGGATGGTTATAGCCATATGTATGTATTCGGGGACCAAGGGGAGGTCCTGGCCAGGTGCCTTGCATAAGCAGACAAGGAAAATGAAAACAAGCATGCTTGTCAAGGTGTGAGGCAGATAATACCAATGAAACAACCTATCCATAGAATTCATAACAAGGCTATGCTGTACCTTTCCCTCAGAGACCAGTCCCTTGGGGCCACCTCTGCAAGGCCCATAACAGAGAGGAGTCACCTGTCCAAAGACAGAGAGGCACGGAGGTGACAGTGCATTGCAATTAGTCTCTTACAAATGGGTGCTGTCTTCTCTTGTGAGCAGCATCCTCAATATTTTGCTGTGTGTAGATGAGCGCCTCCCATGTGACTAGAGCACGGCTGTTATCTCTCAGTGCTGTCTCTCATGTCAGGCTGTGTACTGGTTCCCACTGGATTTGGGATTTTAGAGGCAATCAGAGGGTTAGTATGAGCAGTCCAGATGGCTGGAAAGTCCTCAAGATAAGCCTTTTTCAGCCTCTAAGAGTGTATACCATAGGTAACAGCTTCAAATTTAATAGTAGTTGGAGTGACAAGTATGACAGTATGAGGCTGTATCCACACAAGATGAAGGGTTTTTTTTTTTTTTTCCAATTTTTGACCACACTGAATCTTCTGGCAGAGTAGGTGTACTGGGCTAGCTGTGACTGCAGTTCTTTTTAGAAATATTTTGTGAATGTGTGAGAGTACCTTTCCTAGTGCCTATTACTAAACAGCCTGGCTGGTGTCCACTAGCCTTCTGACATCTCTGAAGGCTGTGATTATGGAAGGGAGCCTCACAAACAATATCTTATAAGGGGAGTAACCTGAGGGTCTGATGTGGTTGGTATCTACTTATTTCCGCAAAGCTTCATGTACCCATTGGGGGTGGGCTTCTAGAATTTAAAAAACAGTTTTTTTAAATAGGGTCTTGTTACACAGCTCAGACTCCTAGTGATCCTTGTGTCTCAGCCTCTCCAGCACTGGGATTACAGGTATGCAGCACCACCTCCAGCTTTGATGGCCAGAACAGTATGCCTGGATTCTGAGACTGACATTGCATGTAGTCCAAGGGATTGAACCTATTCCTTGAGCTTGGGAGAGATCCTCAGTGGCACTTGGACCACTGAGCTATCTCCCCAGCCCCAGACTTATAGAATTTGTGATTAATTCATGATCCAGTGATGGGATTATGGATGTGAATGCTACACTTGTCCTGGGGCAGATAATCTGCATTACAATGTAACAAGGAGAGAGAGGTTAGCTAGCTTCCCCTTCCTTTTCATTTTTGCTGTTTTCTGCCACCATGAGCATTTGCTCTCTTCCTTGGAACCAGCCAAGTATGGACTAAAACCTCCACTATCAGCTAAATAAACTTTTCCTTTCTTAATTTTGGGCTTCAGTTATTTTGTCTCAGCAATGAAAGAAGAGTAACTGAGACAGAGTCCTGTGTGCAGCAAATAATCAACAGGGTTAGGGACACATATCAAGCCAGAACGTGTAAGTCTCTTGACAAAGATTAGCTAGTGTTGTCCTTAGAATACTATTCGTGCACTCAATTTTACCTGAACTTTGTGGTCTGTAAATTCTATGAAGATTCCTTGATCTTGAAAAGGTCAATGAGGATCTTGATAAGCTCTGCCACAAAGGTTGATCCAATCCATTATTGCGTCCTATGCTGAGGGGAAGTTCATATTAAGGGATAACCTCTACATCGGAACCTTAGCCACTTTGCAAGCTTTTTCTATATGCACAAGTCTCGCCTTATCTAGCCTGAACATGTACAGCAAGGACCATCAGGTACTTGTATCTTCAGCATGATCTGAAAATCTACATCTAAGTCCTCAAAGGACAAGGTTCCAGTATGTTGTATTACTGCAGTGAGCTGATGGTGTTGGAGGGGATTGTCTTGGTACAGGTTTGAAATCAATTAGCCATTATGGTGCCGAGAGATGACAGCCAAAGGACATAGTAATATCAACTTAGAGGCCTCTCTAGTTTGGTTTATCCCAAGTGGTTGAGACCATGGTGGTGTTGAACAAAAGAATGGGCCATTCCTTGAGGAATAAAAGTACTCTGGTCTGGTTGGCACCACAACATTTCTGGGTTTTTGTGAGTTCCTTTATTTTGAAGTGTTTTTTTTTTTGTTGTTGTTGTTGTTGTTTTTGTTTTATTGTCTCACTCAGGATGCCTTCAGGGCAGTTCTGGTAAGGCTTGAGGGTCTAGGGACCGAACCACAATACCCTGATTTATTTGTTTAAGAATGACTTCAACAAGTGTGCTAATGGGTAGGACCCTGGGCTCCTTTATTTTGAGGCCATCAGTTTTCTTCTGGGATGTATTTGCAATGATGTTTTAGGTCAGTCACATGGCAGCAGCAATTTATAGTTGCTGAAATGACCCTTCCTGATGTGTCGCCTCTGTAACCATCTGATCCACCGATTGATTTGCCCTCATCAAGTCATCTGGTTCCTTTGGCATCCCTGACAGTGTATGATAGCTGCTCTCTTTGGTTCCCAGTGGATTCCAGAAATTGGAGTATTTCATCTTTGTTTTATTTATCTCCTTTCTCCCAACAGCAATCCTTTCTTTGTATGTAGCTCCATGCACACGGATGGTTGCAAATCATACGTGGAGTCAACACTGATGTTCATGGTTCTTCTGCAGGCCCATTAGAGAGCTTCACGAGGGCCCACATTTGTCTTCTGTACTGACCATCCCTTTAGGAGTGACTGTCCTCTGTGATGTGGACTGTTCTGGTGGTGGGATAGCCAACCACATATTCCCATTCTTCACAGATTTGCTGCCATCTATTAATAATATCTAGTTTAGATTCTATAGTATCTCTGAGATGTGATCAGTCTGAGAATAGTTCATCTATGTCTTCTTCACGGTCATGATCTGGAAGTCCCTCTTCGATTGGCAGAAAGTTGGCCAGGTTTAAAAGTCTGAACAGTCTCCAGGATGACTCCAGATTTTCGCAGAGCAGGCCCTGGTACTTGGTCACCGTGGTGTTTGAGAGCCAGTTGTGTTCCTGTTTGTTCATCAAGGTTATGACCGAGTGTGGGACCTTCACTCTTAAACCTTGTCCCAATGTCAGTGTATTGATCTCTTTTATTAGGATAGCCATTGCCACCAAGGTATGGAGATGTGAGAGTCCTCCTGCTGTCACAGTGTCTAATTGTTTGGATAGGTATGCCATCATTCTCTGCCAGGGATTGACCATTTTGCCACATGATCTTTCTTGCCAACAAAGATATTGAAATTTCATTTCATGTCTGATGTCCTAGAATGGGAGCACAAGCAAGCAGCCTTTTGACTCTTCAAAGACCTCTTCTTGTTGCTCTCCTCTGGCTTATCAAGGCCATGTAGTGTGACTTGACCATTCCAGAAAATCCATCTGCTCCCAAGAATTCTCAGAGCTTTTTCATTTTGACTTGTCTTGGGATAGATCAAATAACCTGTTTTCCTTCTAGCCCCAGGAAATTGGTGACTTTTTGTTATGATGAACCCCAGTGACGGATGGAGGGATGGCATATTTGTGCCTGTTCCTGGGACACTTTGTATTCTGTGTCCTGGAGTAGTCAAAGAAGGTCCCATGTCCCTTCCCTTCAGCACTGTTCTCTATCACTTGCCAGAAAGATGTCATCAACATACTGGAACAAAAGAATTCAAATGGGAAGATGGCTAGGTCAGCGCTAAATTCCTCCAAATAGGGTGGGGGAGTTCTTAAAGCCCCAGGGAAGGCTGGTCTAAGTCAGATGAGATTTTTGTACAATGTTGGGGGCCTTCCCCTTCAAAAGTGAATAGGGACTGGCTTTGAGGGGTTAAGTGTGAACAGAAGAGGGTGTCTTGCGACTGAAGCAGGTGAACCCAGGTGGAAGTAGGCTCAGGAATGTATAGGGGTTTAGGATGACTGGGTGTAAGGTGACATTATTGACTGCTCAGAGGTCCTGTACTGGCCAATAACCATTTCTACCAGGCTTCTTGACCACCAGCAGAGGGGTATCCTAAGAGGACTGAGATTTTCTCAGGATCCCTACCTCCTTTAGTTAGTTGATGTGTTCTAGGATCCCAATCTGTGCTTCTCTAGGTATGGCATACTGTATGGGTTGCTCCTGGTTTGAGCTCCACAAAGTGTTGGGGCTCAAATTTTAGTCCGTCTGAGTGGAGACATTTTGGCCACTTTTGGATATGCCTTCAACACCTATACAAGGTTCAGTTATTGTCTAGACACCATATGCAATTTCCATTTTTCTATGATGACTGTGACTGATGAGATTAGATTTTCCTGGGTACCAAGGGTCAGGATAGTAGGTTCCTCTGGTGTGAAGGTTATCTAGGTTATGAATTTGGTCAGCATGTCTCTTCCCAGGAGAGGATGGGGCACCTGGAGAATTGGTGTTTTGCAGAGTACAGCCAGTGGGAAAGAGGCTCATGTGAGTAGCCAGGAGGTCAGCCTCATTTTCCTCTGCATTGGGAGACATTTCTTGGGGTGGGAGGTCTGAGAGTGGGTGGATTATCTGGCATGGTGCAGTTGGTGGTAAGGAGAGGTAGGGTGGAAGGAGGAGCTTATCGTCAGCATTTCCCTGGTAAATTATTTTCCCCAGAGGCTTTTTAGACTCCTAGGGATACAGACAATGAAATCTAACTCTGTTCCCCCTTCCTTCCTTTGGATAATTCCACCCATGGTGGAAGAAGCTGGGCAACATCCAGCCAAGAGTCTATATATGGGAATTAATCAGGATGTTCAGGCACACCAGTTACTATTTACCAAACTGCTCAAATCAAGGAAAATGCTAGGCCTCCCTCTAGTGGCCATCTAACTAGGGCTTTCTATCTCACAGGAGGTCCAGAGTGTTCAGTTTCATTTTCATGCCACAATCGCCATTAAAACTCCTTTTGAAATTCTTAATCATACAATCTAAGAAGTCAATTTTCCTTTGGTGACTTCCACACTCTAAGTTTCCCACCCAGTGGATGGTGTTGTAGCATAAGAGGGTGGAAGTTCCCCAGAGAAGCCTTCTCAAATGCCCACTTGGCCACATCCCTGACAGGAACTTAGGCACCCATAGTCCCAGGCCTGGTCAACCTATTATAGGAAGTGAATCCTTGCTATACTATATGCTGTCTTCATGGGAATGTAGGAATAGGGCCCACCCAGACTCCATAGCTTGTACTGTGAAGCCACAAATGTGTGCACATTCACTCACACAATTTCTCAGAAGCCAAAATGTGCCTCCAACCTTATGAAAACTCCTGGCTGAGGTCTCCAGTATGAGACCTGAGTAAGTGATGTCTTCTCTTCTATCCATATGGATGGGCCTGACTTGAGAAAAGGGCCTCAGGGCTTTATCTTTGATGGGGAACCAGTCCAGTTCTCTACCAGGTCTGGTCAGACACCACAATTACTGTCCTGTAAGGGAAGGAGGTCTCACCAATTAGACAAGAGGTATGCTATCCTGTTCTTGAAGGATGATTCCTGGGAGGTGCTCCTCTATCTCCAGCCTGCTGGCTCAGGGGATCAGTGCATTTGGCTTCCCAGCCAGAGAACCAAATGTTACAGCAACTTTAGGTTCACCAGAGCAGAAGGAACTGAGCAGCACTTGGAGTGGAGAAACCAAGCTGTATTATACTGGCAGCTCAGAGGCACAGCATACACAAAACTCTGAGCCCTGAGCTCTATGAAGTTAGTTCTATACAGTTTATCAGGCAGGGCATGGTTATTTTATGAGTCAATGGAACTTTACAAATATAGGAACAAACTGGAAACAAACACAGGCTGGGTACATCTTGCACCTATAGTACAAGAATGTTTACAGAAGCAGAAGGTACACAATAGGCTATCGACGTATTTGGATTTTAAAACATTTTGAACACAGAGGCCCTTCTAAAGTAGCACTGCTCAAGCATTATTTTTCTTTTCTCCTACATCATCAAATGTATTAATTCTACACTCATACATTGTCATAAGCAAACTATAATGTAATTATTTTTCACAATTAAAGAAGATCCTCCTCTTGACAGTATTTTCCTAGACCGGATCCACTTCATTACTTTGCCCCCTTTTGAGGCAAAACTTGTCCAGACCAATCTGTGATGTCCATGTTGTCCCCTCTCACTCATCCTTAAATTCTCTCTAATGTGGCTTTTTCCTTTATCCCTCAGGTGGAATGACTCATGGAAGATCAGCAGCAATCTTCTTGTTGTTAGCTCTAGGAATAATAGGTGCTCCTATAAACCCTCAGGAGTTCTTGTGTTCATTGATCACTGCCTCTTCCCAAGTCCATTCTCTTTTTGCCTTGTGATACACCTTCCATTCTAACTGACCTCAGACTTGTGAGCTCTGTGTATCAAAACATGAATTTTATATAACTAAATCTTCCCCCTAACCTGATCTGCCTCGTCTTTTCCACCCCGGGTGATGCAGCCTGATTTTTTTTTGGCACAAAATTTTGAAGGCATAATGTTAGATGGGTTTTTGTTGTTGTGACAAAATACCTACGGATAATAATTTAATGGAGGAAAAACATTTCATCTCACAATTTTAGAGCCTTGAGTCTATGATCACTTGGTTTTCTTGCTTATAGGCTTATAGAGGGATAGAATCATATATCTATATCTCTACCTCTATCTCTTTCTCCATATCTATCTATGTATCTGTATCTATCTATCAAGGTAAGTTTACAATCACCTGTAGTATCTGATTTGAAGGAGTAGTCTGCACATTGGAGAACTGGATGAGATAGAAAAAGATGGAAGATTTGGTGACTTCCAGGGAGATGGTGCAATGGTAAGCAGCAACAAATCAAACTCTCCAAGATTTGAATCCAGACACTAGGAAATATCAACTTTGGAAGGAAAAAGGAGAGAGGTGGATCCTTGGAATCTAGGAATGATATGAAAAGAAAATTGGAGCCCACAGGGAAAGTACAGGGACAGACTTCAATACAAAAAAAAGAAGAGGGCAATCTACGTGTTCTTTCTGGCTCTTGGCTCATGGCATGAGAGAGGAGGATCAAGTCTAGAGACACAGTGAGGATTGGTGACTCTAGAGGCCTCCAGGCAAAAACACTCCAGCAGAATGGAGCAGTGGAATGTGTGCTACAATAGCTGGTGTATGACTACAGTCCAAGCAACTGCTGTGTCCCCTGGATTTGGAGATGCCATTTTAGGTAAAAGCCAACTGAACCTATGACTCAGAGCAGCCATCTATTTTTTTTTTGTCCTTCACCCTTCTTTCTATTCTCCTTCTTTTCCTTTTATTTCTCTATATTTTTCTCTATACCCCTTAAAATTTCCTTCCCTTAGGGTAAACTTGATCTACTAAGTGGGTATTTACTATATCTGATTTTCTGATTTGTTTTTTTAGTCTGTGCTTATGCTAATGTTATAAGTACATTAACATATGACAGGAGCCCTGAGATGAAACTAAGCCCTGTGCTTAGCTTCATCTCAGGGCTCCTAGTGTTGAAATCCCAGTGTCTGGGTAAGAGACAACTGCTAGAGGTAACCAGAGCCAGAGAGCCCCAGCCCTACAACCATAGGCCAGGCTCAGGCAGGGCTTCTGTGGATTTGAAGACCCAGCATCTTGCCCTGATGCTACTGCAGGCTTGCTTGGGTTGTCCAGCACAGATCTGGGTTCTGATCACCTCCTCTGTGTATCAGCAAGAGCAGGATCATCCCCGAATTGGACACTGCCACAAAACTGTAGATGACAGAAGCTAACCACTGGCTTGAAATCACTGAGAATTTTTCTTTTCCTGTTGATTTATATTTTTATTGCTTGTTTTTGTTTTCTCGTGACTGTGAACTTTTTTAGTCTTTTTATTTTGTTTTGTATGATTATTTTTTGTCCATCCTTCTTTCTATTCTCCTTCTCTTCCTTTTATTTCTAGTAGTTATTACAGTTCGTGATTTTCTAGTCTGTGCTTATGCTAATGTTATTACTGACTGTACTCCTTTAGCCAAGGTGACGTGCCTGTTGTGATCAATTGACCTTCTATGTATGCCAACGCCTAGATTATCTGGGGCTCATAAAAGTATTTATCCTACTACCAAAGAACTGTGTGTTGGCCCAAACAGGCATCAAACCTTCATTTAGTTCTTTTCTCTGTTGGGCATTCATGGTCTCCATTTATTTCCTAAGATCTTTAATAAATTGAAGATCAGATCCTTGTGACAGTCTCAAAAGACAAAACACAGCTACTCCTAGAAGACACCTCTGAAAAATAGTCACTTTTGGAAGAGGTCTCAATACTGGTTATGAATCTGTTTACCATAAGCAATTTACAAGTCTCAATGCAGAAAACAAATAATCACCATAAACAACAACATCAATAGCAAAAATAGAAAATTAGAAAACACGGAAAAAAGATGCAGTGCATAAGCCCCCCCTAGCCTGGGGCAAATCAAGGGGACACTGAGGTAGAAACGAACAATCAAACAAACAAACGAAAACACTTCCCAGCTGAATTTTATGAATCTGTGGCAACAGAAGTAACAAAAGAGATCTTGGCCAGAACAAAAAGGGTAATGAAGGGGATGCTGACCATAATCAAGAAAATGGTGAGTGAATTTAAAGGAGACACAGATTTAAAACACAGAGGAGCTTAGGAAAGAAAAGGAGACCATGAATGCAAAACAGAGAAAAGAACTGGATTCCATAAAAGAGATTCAGATAGAAGTCCAGGAGATTAAAATTTCTGCTGAAAGTATATGAAGCAGAGTTAACCAATGTGGAAATAGAATATCAGATCTAGAAGAGAGGGCTGTGATCATCAATCACCAAATGAGAAACCTCTTAAAAATAGCCAGGGATCTTGACATATTAACACAATAGCTGCTAGGAGATGTACAAAAGACTAATATAAGATTAATTGGAATTGATTAAGAATCAGAAAATAGCACAAAGGGCATAAACAACATAGCCACAGATTAGCAGAAAACTCTTCAAGCTTGGAAATAAAACTTGAAACACAGGTAAGTGAAGCATATAGAAATTCAAGTAGTCATGATCAGGATAAAACTATACTAAGGGATATAATAGTCAAGATTACAGAAATTCAACAAAGAATTAAAGATTATTAAAAGTTGTTAGAGAAAAGAAACAAATCACTTATAAAGCAAAACCTATCAGAATCTTCATGTGACTCTCCCCAGGCACACTATAGAACTTCAATCTCTTTCCTCTGTGGCTCCACAATCTCCTTGCTCAGAAAATTTGGAGCTCACCTGAGTCTCATGATATTGCAGTACAGGTTCTCCTATGTCCTGAGTCTTCGCTGACCTTGAAAGGCTAGGGCCAAAATGTTGGCTGGCCTTGTGGCTCTTCTATTT
>PVKA01032098.1:0-25648 GCA_004027165.1 Ctenomys sociabilis
GTAGTAACTTGTAGTGGAAAGACTGTTGCTCATATCGAATCCTTAATTAATCTGCATTTCAGTAATTTGCCCAAGTCATAGGTAACTGTACTGCTTAGATTCTGTCTCAATATGTCATCACATAGTTAACTTGGAGGTGAGAATACATTGCAGTGATTAAACACTCAGCTTTCTAGAGTAGATAACAGTGTTTTTCATTGTTGTTGTTGTTTATTTTTTGTTTTGTTTTGTTTTTGGCAGTACCAGGGATTGCACTCAGTCCCTCGTACTTGCCAGGGAAGTGCTTATTCCACTGAGCCATCTCCCCAGCTCCTGGATAACATTATTGTTAATATTAAAATAATAATCTACAAGGGCAAGTGAGATAGCTTGGCAGATTAAATGTTTGCTTAGGCAAGTGCAGTCTGGGGTTCAGTCTCTGGCATCACATACCGCACCAGACCTGCCCTCTGGGTGTATTGAGCTGGTGATGGAGTCCGGGTGTGTTGGCCTATGATCGTAATCCCAGAAACAAGAAGGCTAAAAATAGGAGGATTGCTACGAGTTCGAGCTATGTAGTAAGACCTTGCACACACGCATAAAGAATTAGTTATGTATTGACATACAGAGAAAACCTATTACGGGCAACAACTAACTAACTGTGGCAATGTCATGTAAATCAATAACAGATATCATTTTTATAATAATATTTTATAATGAATTACACAGGAATCACATACTATAAGCGCAGGAAATCTATATACACTAAATACTAAAGAATCCAACTGAGGGCTAGAAGTCATAACAATGCCTCCCACTCATCCAACTGGAGGCCTAAAGCCCACAACAAAGTCTCATACAGGCTTGTTTCATGGATCTGTGCTGTAAAAGCCCAAAGGTCTGTGGTAGAAGTCTATGCCAGTGAGATGAAAGATCTGTGCTAGGAAGCCAAGGGATCTGAATTGGAGCTAGATAGCAATGTTCAAAGTAAGCACCAGAGCTCCTCTAAAAGTACCACAGATATTTTTAGCAACAGTGAGTTCCTGAGCTCCTCCAGTGATGAGGAAAGCCGAGTTTCCAACTGGAAAGCTAATGTGACAAGCTTTAGGAGGTCAAGCAGTACATCTTCTTGCCCTCCAAAGCCAATAATCGATGCTCAAGATGAAGACCCAAGCTTTTCTAAAGTTCATTGGGAAAGCCAGAATGACAAGGTCTTCCAGCAGAAAAGCTGAAAAGAACTAACAGCTTCCAACAGCTCCAACAGCTTCTTGGAACAACATCTCTTACAGCATTTTAACAGCTTCTCCTGCCCTACTTTATGCTGCTGGCAACAATCCTCAGGAGGGCATTTTACACTCAGCACCATGACAATTCAATTCAGTTGGGTGTAAGAAGTTGACCATCAGTTAGCTATCCACCACACTCAGCTAGAGGTCAGAAACTACAGACTCTAGAACTGGCTCTGACAGGAGCTTTCTAGTACTGACCAGGCTCTTATACTTGTGAGTGTTTCCATTCGTGTAAATGGCATGATTTTAACTTTAATTTTCCCCCTTTCTATTTCTCTGCAAATGCAATCTCATTATCAAATGAGATAATAAAATTTTCACCATGCCACTTATCTACAATGTGCAATAGGTGAAGCAAAGGGACTGAAGTATGGAGTCCAATATTTTCAGGGCTTTGTGGAGATAATGAATTTAAATATCTAGTTGGCTGGCACATGATAAAACAAGGAAGAAAACAGAGAAAGGATGAATGTTATCCTCTCGTAAAGCTTAGTGCTTATGGATTAAAAGCATCACAGTTTTTACCCAAGGCCATAAGAGATGTGTCATGTAAGTATAAGATGAAATAGTTTGAATACTCTATTTTCTGCAGTTATACTCTTAAGAGCACTTAAACTGTTTTGAATTGCAGGAGGTTATCTTACAGAACAAGCACAGAATTACAAACATGAATCAATTCTTTGATTTGGGAACTGCGAATCGGCAGTAGAAGACAAAGAAGTGAAATGGAGAGGACTATTTGATAGCACCATTTAGTTAATGCTACAAAAATATTGCTTCTTCCATTAGCAAAATATTGCATTATATCATAGAATATAACATAAATCATAGAACATTAATACCCAAATTAAGCACCCATATCTCCTAATTCATTAACTAGGAGCAAGTTATGTTTCAGTGTCATAAATACTTAAACATTTCAGGAAAAAGGGTGACTTGAAATGACAAGGTGTGATCACAAAAGATCACCAAGGAAAGAAATACTTTTTAGTTCCAAAAGAACTAAAACTCTCGGGGAGATGGCTCAGTGGAATAAGCATGTCCCTGGCAAGTTCAAGGGCCTGAGTTCAATTCTTGGTTCCACCAAAAAATAAAAGAAAAAGAACTAAAAATCTATTAAAGGAAAAGGCACATTGTATGTATGAGTCCTCCTCAAAATATTTTCCCCTCACTTTTGAAAAATAATTATATTGAGAAACAAATAGCAATGAGACAGTTTCAAAACCAATTATGAAGACAGTTTTAATAATTAATGAATTGCATATTTTTAAATTTTATTTTATTTAATTGAAGAACATATAGCAATGAGATAGTTTCAAATCAAAGTAACAGCACAGATTCAACAATTAATACGTTGCATACGGTTTTCATAGTGGTGTTTTGCCGTACAAGGTGCATACATGATATTCTACTTAAAAATACTATTAAAGCAAATACCTCTAATCAATTAATCAAGAGAATGTAGCTGTATACTTATCTTATTTTTTAAAGCTGAATTATAGTACACTTTTAATTTAATTTACTACTTTCAAAAAAATACTTTCTACATTGTTATCTTCCTAGTGGTTGTCCATAGCACAAGAAGCCGACAGAATATCCTGTCCAAACACTATTAGTGCAAATCTTTCTTCTCATAGAATTATGCAGAAGTACTGCATATTTATCATAACTGTACTGTTTATACAAACACAGAATGGTTCTTCCTTTGTATCCCCTCTTTTCTTTGTTTAGTCCTGTCAAAGATGGGCATTCCATTGTCATTCAATTATTATAGGTGCCTGAACTGAACGAAGCAATCAAACACAGTCCAGCAATGCACAATAATAGTGTGTTATTGGAAGAAATTGTTGACTAGAACCATTTCCATCTCAGCTTATTATTATGGCCTTATTTTATATACCTCATTTTTATACTTTCCTGCTGGATGGTTAAGATCAAGATAAAGCAAGACCTATATAACAAAAAATGTAGCTTTTGTTTCTGATGATGTCAGTCAAGTTCCCTCAGAGATTATTTTGTACCCCTGTACCTCACTCTGTAGATCCTTTGTCAGCGTCAGCCATGTGGATGAGTGACAGCCATTGCTTGACCATTTTGCTCTCTGTGAGAGCCTCAGAGAAAGTGTGACTCCATGTGGCTCTCCTTAGGCACACTATAGATCATCTATCACATTTCTATGTGGCTCCATAATCTCCTTGGTCAGAAAATTTGGGGCACAACTGAGTTCCATGATGCTGCATTACAGGTTCTCCTATGTCCTGAGTCTTCACTGACCTTGAAAGTCTAGGACCAAAACGTTGACTGACCTTGTGGCCCTTCCATTTCTCTAAGTTTTAATCTGTGAACTCAGGTTGTTAACCATTCAGAAGAAAAGCTAATTAGTACCCTGCAACATATGCAGTTCTGTTTACCCTAACTATCTGAATAAATTATTTTTAGTTGTTGTTATACATTTCTATTTGTATTTCTTCTTTTGATTTCTTATACATGGGAGACTATATTCTATTTGCACATGTGTGTCCGGTTTATTTTACTTATGAGTATATGTTCAAATAGCATCCACTTCAGTATAAATGCTTCAAGCTTATCATTCTTAATAGCTGTGTAATACTCCATTATATAGAAATACCACATCTTTTTCAACCATTCCTCATCTGATGGACATTTTGGTTGCTTCCAAGATTTTGCTATTATAAATTGTGCTGCTATAAACATAGGTACACATGTATCACTATAATATGATGCTTTCAGTTTTTCTGAGAAAATTCCCAGTAGAGGGATAGCCTACATTGCATATTGAACTACAAATATGATTGAAGACATAGTGAAATAAAAATAAAGATAAATAAAATAAAATGTACAGGGGCCTGGAAGATAGCTCAATAGAATAAGCACTTGCCTGGCCAGTGCAAGGTCCTGAGTTCAATCCCTGGTTCCTCAAAAAAATAAAAATAAATAAAATGCATACTACTTGGGGTGGGGGAAATAGCTCAGTGGAATAAATGCTTCCCTGGCAAGTGTAAGTTCCTGAGTTCAATCCCACATTCCACAAAAATAAATAAATAAATAAATTAATTAAATTTAAGTAATAAAGACAAACAATATTGATCCATCTTCAAAACCAAAATATCACTTTTTGTTTTACAATTAAGTTATAAACCTTAAGATAAGCCAAATTTTGAAATACAACAAATGTGTATTAAATATGATAAATATCCACTAATGATAGATATGGAAATGAATGGCTATGATGAGTTAATCAATTATCTCAAAGTTAATCTTCAGTTTATCTTATTGAAGTTACAGAGTATTGAGGATGATAGAATACAAAACAATTAGAAAAAATATACCATGAGTGTTGAGAGAGAGAAAAAGTGAGACAGAACTTTCTATTAGAGAATGTAGGGGTATTTACAGAGTAGAAAAAGGTAACTGACAAAAAAAATGAAAAGTAGATTTAAAGGACCAAAAAAGCAAGAAAAGAAATGCTCTGGATAATAAAAATAGACAAAAATAAGAAAAAGAAGGAAAAATGAACAAAACGGAGTAGGGAAAAGGAGAAACAATGTAATTAAAAGACTTAAAATAAGAAAATATTTTATATGTTACTTTGAATGAGTAGAATAATTCTATAACGTTCAGTTTTGAAATCCAGGAACTCTCAGGTTTCTTTGCGTTGTTTTATATACTCTGGACTTTTGAGTTGTGCCCCTATCTCACAGACTCTTCTTTGTCTCAGGCTGTCCCAGTGTCTTAGATTGAGATGTGTCTTTGCTTATACTGATAGAAACACTTTGAGGCCTCAGATCTATGCTTAATATAGGTAGTTGGATAAAACTTCAAGTAGTTTGTATTGGTCTGTAATTTCATACCCGATATTTTCTGACTGTAACTGACACTGGGAGAAATATACACAAATTATAATTTTATTACAATATTATTTTTTCACCAACTCAGCTATATGCCACAGTAGTTGCATGGGGTAGTACAGGAATAAATTTCTGCTTCTTTCCAGTTGTGTGATGCAAGGTAAAGTGTATGCATGTGTTGCAAATTATTAGTGGGTAAATTTTACCCACCTTATTCTCCATGTTGCATTTTTGAGTATTTATAATTTGTTTTATTAAACCTTTATTTGAGATTTTTTTCTTGTAGAATTAGCCCAATTGTGTGGATCATCATACACAAAAAGTATAACTTTTAGAATAGGTTGCAAGTGATTCATAAGTGACTTAACTACCATTGACATATGATGTTCTTACAACCTGGCAATTCTACTGTTAGGTATTTATTTGAGAAAACCTGAAAGCACACAGTGATACAAAGACAACTCAACTAATATAGCAGAGAATGGAGATGATAAGTCTTGTTCTAAAATATTCTTCAAAGCTGTATTTAGGATAGGTAAGAACTTAAGAATCACCAACAAACAAAAGGAGGTACATTTAGATATATTTATAATGGAATCTGTACACTTCTAATATACCTAAGACATAGATGAATTTTAAAACATTTTATTGAATAAAAGAAACATTATAAAATAGAGTACATACTATATGATTCCATTTTCACATCACTAGACATGTTTCTTTGCTCATTTTGCAGTTACAATTATATGAGATGTTCCACAGAAGAGAATTTGGCTCAGAGCCTGTGCTGTAAACAGCAATGATGTGATGATAATCATTACCATTACTAAACGCTTAAAGGCACCATACTGTACTGAAGCTGCAGTATAATTTATGATTTATGAATGACAAAACTGGGCTTCAGACAGAGCATATAACTTACCCATAACAAAATAGAAAATAAGTGTGTTGGCAGGGTCTACTTCTATTTAAAGACTTTCTTCTCACTTCAAGAGTACGTTTGTGAAGGGGAAACATTGGGAAGCAGAATGTTAAAGAAATTAAACTATTTTCTTGCACATCTTTTTTGGGTACAGACTACCTCTCTCTCTTCCTTCTAAGCATATATTTATGTTCTCAAACTTTTCATTTTGGCTTAGAGTCTCACTAAGTTGCCTCAGCTGGGCTTGACCTTGAAAATCTTTGGCTTTGGCTACCAAAAAAGCTGAGACTATAGACATGTGTTCCTACTGAAACTGGGTTGTAACAGGATTTTTAAGACAGGTCTGCGAAACCTATAGTGAAATTTCTAGGAGACAAAATTACTATGTGGGACAAATATAAAAAAGGTGTTATACTTCTTCCTAACCTAGGAAATGTTCATTTTTATTTTGCCTACAAAGTCTGATTTCAGTTTATGATAATTAAAATTCCATGTGCACAATTCTTCCAGCAATAAAATATGTAGTATTATTTTCTGCTAATTATTTTATCAGGATTTTAATATTCCCGTATTAATTAAAATTAATACTATTCCCAGTTTCACCAAATAAATAAATAAATAAAATTAATACAATGAAATACATAAATTTGGACTTTTGAACAGCAGTCTCTATTTTTGTCTGCATAATCTTCCCTCTAAAAAGTTACTACAATGTAGATATGAAAATGTTTAAACTTGAAAATAAATACTGATGAATAAATGTCAGACTTTATAAGTTTACTAAACACAAGACTATAGACTTTATTATTGCATTACAAAACCAAAATTAAGTGGCATACTCATATTCTTCTTAACAGAAAGTAGATGGGGTATTTATTCTCTTCTGATTGCTCTACACTTAGAAATCTAAGGAAAAAATGAGTAGCCTTAAACTATTATATAGGTGCTGCTTATTCTGCCTAATCACTAATTCATTAGGAGATTGAAACTGCTCAAAAGCAACAAGAGTTTATGGAATTACCACAATGGTGCCTTTCTACATGTAAATATATAATTTACAGTGAAATTCATAACAGTAAAATAGATAATTAACAGAAGTACACTTAAAATAAATATTGGTGTTACAGACCCACATATTATTCATTTTAAGAAGCCTAACCTTAGAAACTAACAAAGCCTTGTTTTTCACTGTGGGAGTTAGGCACATGTGCTTTCTGTCCAAATTAAAACTTCTGAGGGGACGGATTTCCAATCTCCACCTGTGCTTTGCTATCTCTTATGGCTGGCTCTCACCTAGGCACAGCTGGGTAGTAATCCTGAAATTCAGTGCTTTTTTTAAGTTATTAGCAGTCTCTGATTTAAATAATCACCCCCTTCCTAAATGGCACTTGCTGAAGCACTCTAGTGTTATGCATTCCTGCATACAAATCCCTTTCAAGCTGTTTCTTGCAGCGTGTGGTAGCACTGAAATAAAAATCCTGTGCTTCTTCTGCAGTGCATAAATAGCATGAGTTGCTGTTTCCTTCTGATTTTTTCAGCACTGGGACCTTACCTTGCTTCTGGTAAGACCAGTCCTCCACCTCTTAATTTTTGAAATTGTGGGAAATAATCTACATTGTCTCTTTGATTTGCCGGGTTTTCATAGCTTAAGAAATTCTCTGGAGCTCCTATTTCTTCCTGTGGTTCCTTCCTGGCCAGTGCTTGTAATGTTTTTTCTTTGTCAATCTATTATTTTCCAGTGAATATCAGCTCACTGGGAGGCTTCATTTTGCTACTAAGTACCACTCTACTATTTTCCTTTCATTCATTTCTCTTCTTTAATATGATATTGATTTTGTTTTAAGCACACAGTTCGTGTCTTTTTATTTTTTTTAAGAGAGCACAAATTAGAATTAAAACAGAAAAAATTACAAATTATATGGATTTTTACATAACAAAATAATATGAATTTCACAGTATTGGTTGTAATACATAGTGCGGTTTTCTAACCATTATTCATATTACTGAATATATGCATGTGAAGTTGGAAGAAAATATAAATGAATGTATAAGAAATTAAGAAGACAAAACGGAGAAAAAACTGAAAAAATGAGACATAACAAATTGAAGAATTAACTGCTTCCTTCCATAGACCAGCAGAAAAGCCCAGTACAGCTGTCCATACCTTCCTGCTTACAAGCATTAATAAATATCATCTCATTCCCTCTCCTGTCCTTCTGCAAAACTCAGTAACTCTCATTTTGAATAAGTTCATTCTCTTTAGCAGCACAATAGCTAAATCCTGGAAAAATACAAATGTCCATTAACTGAAGAATGGGTAAGGAATGTGTGGTATTTTTACACAATGCAGTACTATTCAGCTATAAAACAGGATAAATTTGAATCTCTTGTCAGTAAATGGATGCAGACAACATACTCCTAAGTGAAATAATTAAGTTGTTTAAGCAGACATACTTTAACATTTTGAAAGTAGGTTAAGGGTATCAACCATTAAAATCTAGATGATTTTCAAAGTTTGAAAAGCATATCTTTGTATTTAAAAGAATTATACAATTTTCACATGTTCTTTATTGTTTAGATATTCCATGATTATGTGAAGATCAATAATATGTATTGTTAATAATCATACATTCAGTATAAATATACTTTCATTTTTGTTTCTTGAGCTGCTTTTTATTTCAAAGAAAAGAAAAACAGAACAATGGTTAGTGGTACAGCAACTTCTTCAATATACTTGTAAATATGGTTGTTTTGTTTTGAAACTAGCCAAGTCTCTTTCTTCTTATGTTGTTTTATTCTTGTTTTAAAAGTAAGTGAACGAAATTATACTCTTTGCATATCTATACAGTATAGAATTAGCATTATTAAGGAGTGAAAATTGTAATAGTACTTCTCTTTGACAGGACAACCACTATATCAGTTAATATATATTTTACTTCTTCTATTCATTTTACTGAGTAACAAATAGCAATGAGACACTTTCAAAACAGCTAAGTAAGACATTTACAATAATTAATGCACTGCATATTGTTATCTTCATAGTAGTTATTCATAGTACAAGATGCAGATATGATATCCTGTCCAAATAATATTAATGCATCAAGCATTGGCCTTGACTCATCCATAAGGATGACACAGACAAAGGAACTACAGAATAGTGTACAGGACTACAAGATAAACCCTGAGAGGACTTCACTGACCACATAGGAAATATAAAGTTCATGTGTTGGTATATAAGTCTTGATCTATCTAGGTCTTAACCATCAAGCAGAAAAGTATAAAAATGAACTATACATCGCGGGGCTATAATATTAAGCTGAGCTGTAAATGGCTATGGTCGACAATTTCTTTGAATAACTCACTATTGTTGTGGAATGCTGGACTGTGTTGGATTGTGGTGTCGAGTTCCAGCACCTAAGTTAGTTGAATGACAATGGAGTGCCCACCTTTGACAGGAGTAGATGAAGGACGGGGTGTAGAAAGAAAAAAATCATGATGTGTGTGTATAGACAGTACAGTTGGGATAGATAATGCTGTGCTTCTACATAATTCTATGAGAGGCAAGATCTACACTAATGGTGGTTGGACAGGATATTATGTTGGCTTCTAGTACTACAGTCATCCACTAGGAAAATAATTAATGAATTTTTGATATAATTCAGGTAGAAAAAATAAGATAAGTAAGCAGCTACACTCTTAATTCACTGATAAGAGATATCTGCTAAAATAATATCTGTAAATATAATATCATGTATGCACCTTGTACAATACAAAAACATTATGAAAACATTTTGCAATGTATTAATTTATCGAATCTGTATTGTTAAGGTGTCTTGAAACTGTCTGATTGACATTTGTAGTTCAATAAAATAAAAAAAATAAATAAAAATAAATAAATAAATAAAACAAATAATATTAATGCAAATATTTCTTCTCATTGAATTAAGAGAAACTAGTTGTATATCTATCCTAACTGTTTTGTACATACAAATAAAAAAGGGTCCTTTGTTTATATCCCCTTTTTGTTTAGCTTTGTCAGAGATGGGTATTCCGTTGCCATTAAAATATTGTATGTGGGTGAGAATAAAAAAAAAAAAATCCAGTGTACTCCAGTATTCCATAATAGCGGTTGGTTATTCATAGGACTGGCAATGTTAAAAGTTATTGACATGAGGCCTTTACAGCTCAGCATATTAATATGGCTTTACTTTTCATACTTCAGTTTTGTAGTTTTCTGCTGGATGGTTAAGACCAAGATAAACCAAGACCTATATAAGAAAAATGTAACATTTGTATCTGACAATGTCAGTCAAATCCCCTCAGGATTAACTCTGCACTGTACTGCAGTTTGTAGATTCTTTGTCAGTTTGGGCCATGTGGATGAGTCATGGTCATTGATTGACCAATTTGCTCATGGTGAATGCCTGAGAGAATATTTTCTCTTTGAGTGACTCTCCTTATGCACATTAAACATCAATGATCATTTTACTCTGTGGCTGAATAATTTCCCAGATCAGAAAATTTGGGACACCATTCAGATCCATGATGTTACAGAACAGGTTCACTAATGTTCTGAATCCTCGCTGAACTTGAAAGGCTAATGACAAAACATTGTCTACCCTGGTAGTCCTTGTTTTCTTTTTTTTTTTTTTTTTTGGTCTGCAGATATAAGTTGTTAACCCTCCAGCAGAGAAACTTAATGATATTATTACACTATACCATAGGCATTTGAGCTTAACCCCACTATCTGTCTGAATATTAAATATCTTAAGAATGACATGGAACAGGTATTTTCCATCAAGCACTGATATGTTAAACTTTAAATCCCTAGAGAATGTGAAGAAAATAATAAAAAAAATAGTGTTTAGATCTTTAATCAATTTTGACTTTGGCTTAGTGCATGGCGATAGACTTGAGTAAAGTTTTATTTTTTGGCATATAGAGAGCCCATTTTTCCAGGACCATTTGTTAAAGAGGCTATCTTTCTTGTAGTAAGCATGTTAGGCCCCTTTGTCAAAAATAAGTTGTATATTTGTTTCTGTAGTGGCTTCTGATCTTCTAATCTATTCCCTTGATCCTCTGGTCTTTTTTTTTTCCAATACCATGCTGATTTTTTCACAGTCATTTTGTAGTATAATTTCAATTTAGGAACTGTAATGCCTCCTGTCTTGTCTTTGTTGCTGAGGATTACCTTTGCTATTCTAGGTCTTTTCTGGTTCCAAATAAATTTTAGGAACAATTTCTCTCAGTCTGTGAAGTATGTTGGTGGTAGCTTGATAGGGATCACATTAAATCTGTACAACAGTTTTGAGAGTATGGCCATCTTCACAATGAATATTTTTCTTAGTAGAAAACATTACTAAGAATTGTGACACCTAGATCTTATAAAGAACAGCTTCCCATCCTATAGTACTTAAGTATGTTTTAATAGAATGGGTCATATGCAACTTATTGTAGAAGTAGGCTTATAGTTAGTTTGACAAGTGGTAATGCACCACTGGTTTTAATTGTTTTGCTACTGTGCCCTAGGAATTGACAATTCATCCTTATAAATAAGCATATAGGATAAAATATTTAAGAACTCAAACTTAAAGCTTATTAAACTGAAACTTTAAGAATTTAAACAGAGGGTCTACATGATTAAGACATGATGTTACGCATGGTAGATATGCTTCATATATGTCTTTATTATATGATGCTAGCAATGTGTTCATTTACAGATTTAATACAGTGAAACACATGTGCTTATTGCTAATGTAGTAAGGACATATAGCAAAATATCACTATTACAAAGATTTTTTTATTCTAAAGTTTTATGGCTATTCAAGACATTCAACTACTGGCAGCTCAGATAGCTCAGCGGAGTAAAGTGGCTGCTTCAGAAGAGCTCAGCAGCCAGGGATCATTCCCTGAGGTGATGTTCTAGCCCCACAACAGGGTCACGCTGAAACAATGATTAAGGCTGGGCATGATGGCATGCAACTGTAATCCCAGCACTTGAGAGGCTATAAACAGGAGGATCACTACAAGTCCAATCTGTGTAGTGTGACTCTGTGGACCTCATACTAAATATTTGAAAAAATGACATTCAACACCTGATAAACAAAATCATGTCTGCCTTATTACAGCATTTAGTCTATTCCCCAGAGATAGTTCCTTTATGAAAGACGGTATAAACAGGCATAGTTGTTTATAGTATTCTTAAAAAACTTTCTTAGTCTGGCACAGTGATAGACTTCTATGATCCAAGTATTTTTCAAAGTATTGGTAGGATAATTGAAATTTTGAGCTCAGCCTCAGATTGTTAGATATTTCTCTTATTTCTGGAGCTAAATACCTGAAACACACATTTGCAAGAAAGAGAGGTTTATTTTATCTCTTAATAGCCCAGTGTCAGCTGACTGCAAATAAAGATGCTAAGGAAGACAGATGTGGTTGAGCAGAGCTACTCATAGTCTGGAAGATAGGAAGCAGAGGGTAAAGAGGAGAACAAGAAAGAGTGCTATACCATTCCTGTACATTTCTACAATGCAAAACCTCTAACTAGAAATAACTTCCTAAAAGAGATTGTTAACCCTATAATAATGAATTTGTGCATGCATATTATTTTGCCCCTCAGAAATAACTTTCAAAATATCATGAATCCTTAATTAATGACTTGTTTTACATTTTTGTTGTTGGCCTATAAAGAACTTTATTATTGGGCATGTCATGTCAACTCTGCCCTCATGGTTCGCTGAGATTAAGACTGGTCATGGTCATGCGCACCTGTAAACCCAGTGCTTCAGAGGCTGAAAGCAGGAGGACCACTATGAGTCTAATATGTGTAGTGAGACCCTGTAGACTCTGTATTAAATAAAAAATTAATTAATTAACTTAAAAATAAAAAAGAACTTCATTATTACATTTACAATCAATGAAATTACTGGTTTTATTGTGAGATTATAAGCATCACAAATGTTTTAATAAATATCACATTTTCTTTTTAAACTAAGCAATACGATTTTTACTTTTAATAACATACAGTAAATATGTCATCCATTTATTTGTCGTAAAACAAACAAGAAGAAATTTTGGAAACATGTCTTATAGAAAATGTGTCTGATATTAGAGCAGTGTTATGGAGTTTGAGAAGAAGAATTTATTATGCTTTTATCTACATATCAGAGATATGTTTCTCTTATTTAGGTATGTCATTGAAAAGCATTCATTGAAATGAGAACTCAAAACACCATTTAGGCTAAAGATGAGTCACAACTGGTAGACAAATGATCCAATTTCTAAATTTCAAAATTTAAAAAGTAACACATAATAAAACCTTGGAATTATTGAAAATGTATTCTTTCCAAATACATTTTATTTTTTATTTTTTTATATTTTTTATATTTTTGAGAAACCAGGAATTGAAGTCAGGCGCTTGTGCTTGTCAGGGAAGCGTTTATTTCACTGAGCCATCTCCCTGGCCCCAAATACATATATTATTAGGAAAAACTAAAATGATAGTTAACTTACAATCTATACAATTAAAAATAATTTCGATATTGCTTATGAAAGATTACAAACTGCTTTTTATTTTAAATTAAATATTAGTTTATTATGACAACTAAAAACAAATTGAAAAACAGATTTCAAAAATAGGGTAGCATACAATACATATATTACAGAAACAAGACTAGCTAATTAACAATGGTTGTTATACTATCTACTTTTGTCATCAAATCTGTAGTTAAGATTAACAGATTTTAAGACTGGGGTGATAGGCGACAGAGAGATAGCTCAGTGGAATAAGTGATTCCCTGGCAAGCACAAGGACCTGAGTTCAATTCCTAGTTCCCCAGTTCTGCCACAAAACAAAAAAATGGGGGAATAATTGAATATTGGTATTTGCTTTCAAGAAACAATTTTGTTTCTTTGTCATTATTTTGTAATTTATTTTAAACAGAGTATAAGGACTGATAAGACATTATAAACAGTACACATTTAGAGTATTAAGATGAGAAGTATTCTGCAAAGGATTTTGCGTTATACATTGCTGTCCGGGATATAGTTTGCTCAGATCACAGATATCACCCTAAAGAGTCAGCCAAGGGGAAAATTCTAAGCATTAGTTGCTATTCAAAAAAAAAAAAAAAACTCATGGAATTACAATTATACTCATCTTAGCCATCATGCATATGTATGTACTTGCATGATTTTCCCTCCTTCATTTCTTTTTTTTTTTTTTTTCCTTTTTCTCATCTTCATTGTTAAATCCTTCAGTTCAGTTTTCTTATGTTTTATTTTTGGTAGTTTTCAAAATTTATTTTAAACACACATTCTGTATACCAATAAAACCAAACTAAATTGAAAAAGAAAAGCAAACATGATGGATGATGCTGAAGACATATTAAGAATAATAGAGGCAATTTAATGACAAATTTCACTTGTAAAAATACTTGCTGAATACTTGAATGAAGTTAAAAACACATTACCATATTTAGGCTGAAATACTTTTATCATTTAAATATGAAAAACAAAATTCAGATTTCTGCACTTATTGGAACTTTTTGGAATATGTAAGATTTCTCTGCTCACACTGAAAGAATATCTTCTCAAAAGTTTTTTGTTAAGAGTCAATTTCAAATTTTTGGTCACAAAATGTAATTGTAAGGAGCCCTGTATGTAAATTTAGGGAAAAATAATTCTAAGTGCTAAGAACCACATGTTTAACAAATGTTTTTTTTACAGAGATATTCTCTGAGTTAATGCAAAGGTATGCAAATTTGTAAGAAGAATAATTTCTGTACAAGTGCCACTCTTCATGCTTCTTAGTGTTTCAAGAATTTCATTTTGCTCTACAATATATACACATATGTAGCATACTTTATCTTTTAGAAGTCATTTTACTTTACATTATTTTTATTAGGAACCAATCCTAGGCTAGTCAGTATAAAATAAATCAGTCTGAGTTAATAAACATATCAATATTTATATTCCAATTTTCTTATGGCTTTTTAAATTTTAAAATTCTCTTTCTTAAATTAATTTTGAGAAATAGCAATGTGACAGTTTCAAAACAGGTTAGTAGGATAGTTACAATAATTAATATATTGCACATTTTGGTCTTCATAGTAGTTATTCATACTATAAAATGCAGACATGATATCTTGTCTAAGCACTATTGTTAACAAAACTTTCTTCTCACTGAACTAAGAGAAAGCTCTTGTATATTTATCCTAACTATTTTTTGTGTATACTGATACAAAATGGTCCTTCATTTGTATCCTCTTTTTGTGGTTCTGTCAGAAATGGATATTCCATTACCAGTTAAATACTATATGTGGTTGAATTCAGCAAAATAATCCAATACAGTCCAGTAGTCCATAACAGTAGTAGGTTATCCATAAGACTGGCAATGTCAGAAGTTGATGACTTGAGCATTTTATAGCTCAGAATGTTAATATGCCTTTACTTTTAATACCTCATTTTTTATACATTTCTGCTGGAAAATTAAGACCAAGATAAAGCAAGACCTATATAACAAGAAATATAAATTTTGTATCTGACAAGGTCAGTCAAATCCCCTCAGGATTTATCCTGAAACCCTGTACCACAGTTCGTAGATCCTTTGTCAGTGTCAGCCATGTGGAGGTCAAGGCCATTGCTTGACCAATTTGTTCTCCATGAAAGCCTGAGAGAATATTTTCTCTCTGGGTGACTCTCCTTAGGCACACTGTACATCTTCAGTCACTTTCCTCTGTGGCCCCATAATATCTTTGAACAGAAAACTTGGGACACATCTGAGTCATAGGATGTTACAATACACATTCTCTTATATGAGTCCTCATTGGTCTTGAAGGTTCTGGGATAAAATTTGGGCTATCCTTGTAGCCCTTCATTTTCTCAATATTTTTGGTTTGAAAATATTAGTTGTCAAGCTTCCAGGAGAGAACGTTAATGATATTATTACTCTATTACATAGGCCGTTGAGCTGAACATAACCATCTGTCTGAATATCAAATGCCTTGGAAGTAATGTGGAACATGTATTTTCCAACTATCATTGATATGCTAAACTTTAAATTCATATAGAATGAGAAAAAAATGAAAATGAATAATTTTGTTTTTACACAGACTTTTACACATCTAACCATATACAGCATAATAGCAGGACAGTCCTATGACATATTTTTCTTGTCTCCTGATTCCTTTTATTATCTTTTTAAAAAATATTTATTTTAGAGAGAGTATAGCAATAATAGATAGAACATTAGAAGTAGTATGTATTTAGATGAACAAGATCACTGGCATTCTAAGCATGTCCCTAGTATTGCACATTGCTCTCTTCAGTGTCGATGCTTAGTTCACAAGTATCAGTATATATACTTAGTGAGGGTAAGCATCCTGCCAATTAATTGCTAGTTTCAAATATCTGATGGAAATACTCAGGACCATTGCTTTAACTATCTTCTTTATGTAAATGTATTTTTTTTCTCTGCCCTATTTCCTGGCTTTTCTCCTTGACCTCTCTTCATTGTTTAATCTTTAAGTCCTCACTTTCCATTTAGTTGTGTTATACTTGTCAATTTTTATTTCTTCTTTTGCGGTCTCACAGTAGGGAGATTATACGATATTTACATATGTAGGTCTCATTTGTTTCACATATGAGTGTATCTTCAAGTGGAATCCACATTTTTATGAAGGCTTAGAGTTTATCATTCTTTATGGCTGAGTAATAGTCCATTGTATAAAAACACCATATCTTTTTCATCCATTCCTCATGATGGGCATTTTTGTTGATTCTAAGATTTGGCTATCACAAATTGTGCTGTAATAAACATAAGTGCAAATATGTCACTATGATATTATGTTTTCAGTTCTTTTGGGAAAATTCCCAGTAGGGGGATAGCTGGATTGAATGGGATTTCCAGTCCTAGATGTTAAGAACTCCCCCCACTGATTTCAAATAAAGGTTGCACCAGTCTACAATCTCACGAGCAGTAGGGAAGGTTCCTTTTTCCTCATGGCCTGTTGGTTGTTTTCTTATCAATAGCCATTCTTTGTGGAGTGACATTGTATCTCAGTGTTGTTTTAATTTGTATATCACAAAATGGCTATTGATCTGGAGCATTTTATCCTGTATGCATTAGCTTCTAAAATTACTTCCTCTGAGAAGTGTGTGTTCATCACAGATGCCAATTTCTGCATTGGTTTTTTTTTTAATTTTGGGGCCCTAATGTTCTTTATTTCTTTATAAGTTATAGTGAGGAGACCTTTGTCTACATGTTTATTCATTAAGATTTCTTTCCATATTTGTGTGTTGTCTTTTCACTTTGTTGGCAGTTTCTTTTGACATGCAAAAACTTCTCAATAAGACGAGGTCCCAGCTGGTAATTCTATCAAATGCTACCCTTGCATTTTGATTTTTGTTCATGAACTCCTTGCCTTACCCTATGTCTTTCAGAGTTCCTCCTACTCTCTCTTCCAGGAGATTTAGTGTTTCTCTTCTAATGTTTTTATTTTAATCTATTTTGACTTTTGCATAGTATATCATGATAGACCTGGGTTAATTCTTGGCATGTACAGAGACAGTTTTTCCAGCACTATTTCTTAAAGTGGCCATCTTGTTAGGTCCCTTTGTCAAAAATAAGGTGGCTGAGTGTGTTTGTAGTTGCTTCTGCATCTTCTATTCCATTGATCCTGAGGTCTGTTGTTTCAACAATACTATGCTGATTTTATCACAGTAGCTTTGTATTGCTCCTGCCTTGTCTTTGTTGCCCAGGATTGCCTTTGCTATTATAGATCTGTTAAACTTTACTGGTAGCATGATGCTTGCATCTCATTGCTGTTGTTTGTTCCTTTTTATTGAGCACAGTCCAAGCTGTTGATCATGTGGCTCTCTCCCAGTCGGCATGCCAATCTGGAGTGGCTCCCCTGCACCCTGCTGGTTACCAGTCCCACAGTTCCTTCCCAGTATAGTTATTGTTTCAGATCTCATTATGATGTACTGAATTTCCTAAATGATTTGAATTTATTTATCTTTTTTAATTTACTATTTATTTGTTTATAGTTTGATGGAACTGAGGATTAAACTCAGGCCCTTGAGCTTGCCAGAGAAGCACTTATTCCACTGAGCCATCTCCTTGGCCCTTGACTTGAATTTAATTAAACAGCTTAATCAACCTTAAGTGTAATTTGTGTATTTGTTTATTTGTGTGTTTCCTGGTTTTAAAATAAATTTATCAGTACCTCCTACACAGAATTCATGTATGTTCGATTAAAGAAAGAATAAAGGGAAAACAATGTTAAAACTATGATGACTTAATTGAGAATGTCAATTAGAAAGTGAGTTTTCCATTTTCAAAATTGAATTGGTTCAATATTTGTCCTTGAGATTATTAAAATTCTTGCCACTATTTATACTTATAATGGAACATTTGCAATGTATGAATAAAAGTTGTACATAATTTATGGTTTTGTCAGGATGCAAGCTTCTTTGGTATCATCTTTTCTCATGTATTTAACATTATCTTATAATTATGTCATCAGTATGCTGATGATATAATAATGCATCTGTCTGATTTCACTATGATGGAAATGGCTAGTAGTCAGATTTTTTTGTTTAGTTATCCTGGTGTACATTATGCATTGAATAATGCCATTTGTAGAACTAGCTGATAAAATAAAGACATGTTGAATAAATTTCTAATAAATAAAGTTAATTGAACTGTAGACAATATGTAAATATAAGCTTGATTTTTACTTTTTTACAAAACGACATTTTCAAAGCATTCTTTCCAAGGGCATTTTGTCTTTTAGGGTGTGAATGCCTTACTAAGCATCTAACTTCCAAGCACGTACCATTTTTTAGGCTTTTATAAGAATAACTAGTATTTAAACAAAAGATATATAGTCTACCTTGGTTACAGTTCACATCATTTCTTAAAATGTCTCCACTGTGTGTATTTTATATTATGCTTAAAACACTTCTATTACTTAAAATACTGAAATAAAGTGTTTTTTTTTCTAATTTCTTTTAAAAATTTTAAAATATTCCATTTAGATTTTAAAAGCATATGTCCATATTCAGTTTATGTAAATAAATATATGTATATTTAAATTGCATTTTTAACTCTTTTTTGCTCTAAACTTAAAGAAAAATAAAGACTTCAAAGGTAACTCTCAGACCTTTATATAAGCTATAAGTACTGCAGTCTTAGCAGGTCACCCACAGCATTTATTTAGTATCTAACAAATATCAAATTACTTTGCCTTAGATAAAAGTTAATCCATATCCTTTTTCTTTTATTTTGAGTCATTTATTCCCTTTATTATTTGATATAGTAAAAAAGTTAATCAATTAATCACACTGTATAACATATTGGTTTACTACACAATGTGTATTGTTTGTTCATCTTTAAAAGAGGGAATTGGTCTGAATAGATCATTTTTGACACGATATTAAATAATTTTCTGTTCCTATACCACTGAGACACAGTGACTTGAACTACTTATTATGGCCAGATTTCCAACTTACTTCAGTTTCTACAAGGAAGCTTTCTACTAGATGTACTTCGTGTCCAAGTTTTATTTTTTACTTAGCAATTATCATATAACTAGTAATTTCTACTAGTGTAGTTGTGTCAAAAAATTACTGTTAATATTTGTATTTTAATTATTTTTCCTGGGAAAATATCCCTGTAAAACAGGGCAAATTCTTCTTTATCCACAATAGCAATTAATATATATATATATATATATATATATATATATATATATATATATATAGCCTTAATAGCACAACTGCATTTCAACTGTTTCATGAGACTTTTTTTGAGGCAACAGCAAGAATAATTTCTTGTTATTTTTCAACTGTAACATTTCAGTTAAGCTTTTCCTTTTGTTTTGGTATCAAGAATGATCCCCAGGACTTTTGTGCTTGTCAGGCAGATACTGTGCAACCGAGATATATCCAGGCTCAGTTATAGCTTTGAAATGCTAATCCATATCATGGTCTTTTGTCCACAAACTTTAGTTATTCCTGTATCAGGATAAATATTGATTGTTTAACTATAGAATGTATTAGAAATGAGCAATGTAGGAGTATATTCAACACATCATACATATTTGTTATATCATACAGTGCAAAATTCTCACTCTCCAACTCCAACTCTCTTTGTAACAGAAATGATTCTTATGCCATACAAGTTATATTCAATTGGTAGGATAATTTGTTTTTCCATTAAGGTTTTCTATATACACTTACATTCACAATGCATTTAATAGTTGTCATAATTTGGAATTTTGCAAGGAAAACACTATAATCCTGGACATATTTTTAATATTGTTTAATAGGGACCAGGGAGATGGCTCAGTAGAACAAGTGCCTGCCTCGCAAGTGAAAAGACCTGAGTTCAATCCCTGGTTACACCAAAAAAAAAGGTGGATACAGTGGAAAAATTAAAAACAAAATTATTTCCTTAAATAATTAAAAAGATTGACACACTAAAATTGAGTCTTAGAAACCACAGTGCTGACCAATTTTTGAATTTTCATTAAATACTCAAGGTTTTAAATTAAAACAGGATTGCTTTATAAAGATTCACAGAAAGAATGATATAGAAGGATTTCAGGAACCTTATCCCCATAGTAAAGTACAAATAATCCAGCTGAGGGCCTGGATGCGATGCTACTTTAATGTCCTGCATAAATCCAGCTGAGGACATAGAGCTCATTGCAATGTCTTCTAGAAGTCCAACTGGAGGCCCAGAATCCAGAACAATGTTTCAAGTAGGCTTCCTTCATGGATCCTCACTGAGAAGTCCCACAGGTAATAGTGGAAGCAATAATATCTATGCTAGTGGCATGAAGAGTCTGTACTAGGAGGCCTAGGGATCTCAACTGAAGCAAGGAAGCAGTGCTCAAAATATGAACTAGAGCTCCCCAAACAAGTACCACAGTCATCCTTAGCAACAGTGATGTCCTGAGCCCCTTCAATGGTGAAGAAATCTGTGTTCCCATCAGGACAACCATTATGACAAGATTCTCCAAGAGACTGAGCTGTGCACCATCTTCCCCTTTGGAGCCATGAAGTGATGCTCAAGATGAGCTCTCCTGAACTATAGTCACTCTCAGGGACAATAAGATACCAAACTCCTCTTCTGATGAGAACAACTGAATTAATCAAGAAAACCAGCATGACTAGGTCCCCCAGCATAATAATATAAGAGAATCACCAGCTTCCAAAAGTTACAACAGCTTCTCCAAACAGCTTCCCTAACAACATTTCAACAGCTTCAGTAGTTCTACCTCTTACACTTTAGCAACAATCCCACATCCAGCACCAGGCTAGTCCAGTTGAGCTAGATGTGACAAGTTAACCACCTGTTGCTAATTCACAATATTCACTGGGAGGTTAACAGACAAGTTCCATGTCATGGCTGTGAGTTCTTGGAACAACAAGCCATGGTCTAATTAGTATAAACATTCAACTTTTTACAGTTATATATGGTTAAATTTCTGTTTAAAAACATGTGTTTATATTTTTTTAATATTTCCTTCATATTCTGTAGGAATTTAAGTTTAATATAACAATACTTGATGGAAAATACCTATTCCTTGTTACACCAAAGATGTGTTTGATATTCAGACACATAGTTGGGTTAAACCCAACTGCATATGTTGTAGTGTACTATAAGTTTCAATTCTGTAGGGTTAACAACCTAAGTTTGCAGACCAAAAATTAGAGAAAAAGAAGGCCTTCAAGGATAGTTAACATTTTGGGCCTAGCCTTTCAAGCTCAGTGATGACTCAGGACATAGGAGAACCTGTACTATAACATCATGTAACTTAGTTCTGACCAAAGTTTCCTAATCAAAGAGATTATGGGGCCACAGAGGAATGTGATCAATGATGTAGAGTGTGCCTATGGAGAGTCACATGGACAGAAAACTTTCTCTCAGGCTTTCACAGAGAGCAAACTGGTCAAGCAATGACCATGACTCATTCACATGGCTGACCTTGAAAAAAAGATCTACAAAGTGTGGTACAAGGTTTTAGGATAAATCCTGAGGGGGCTTGACTGACTTCATTTGATACAAAGTTACATTTCTTGTTTTATAGGACTTGATTTTTCTTGGTCTTAACCCTCCAGAAGAAAAGTATAAAAATGTGTAGGAAAAGTAAAGCCGCATTAATATGCTGAGCTGTAAAAGGCTCAAGTCAACAACTTCTGACATTGTCAGTTCTCAAACTACTATTATTATGGACTAATGGACTATATTGGTTTAGTCAAAATAACACAGATATACAGCTACATTCTGTTAATTTAATGAATAGAAAGATTTGTTCTAATACTGAAAAAAAAAGATTTTTGTCTTGTCTCTTTTATAATGAGAAGTATCTTTTCTGCTGTGAAATTCATCTATATTGCCCATGTTTCTCTAGGTGAAGTTTGACTAATATTTCCTCTTAATATCTATTACTAAATACATTGTGGAAACAATATTTTATTCCATGAGCTCATGTTTATTTCCAACATGTAATTGAAAAAGTCATTAAACAACTAAAAATATAAAAAATCAGTTATATATGCATCTAAGATAGACTTGTGTTATTGCACTGTGAATACACACTCATATATAGAGTAAATTTCTCTGTAGTAAATTAGACTCACACTGAAAAAGAACCTAATACAGTATTAAGTAATATGATAAAAATTGTCTAAACTAAATACACTTATAGCATTTTTTTCAGGTTACATGCATGACATTTTATTTTTCCAGAAAATATTTGAGAAAATTAATGGAAAGAATGTGCTATGGATACACAGAAGCAATATAATGATTTGAGTTATGAAATCATGTGAGACTAAACCTTCTAGAGTTATAATTTTTTTTAAATTAGTCACATTTATTTGGAACAATAATGCACATGTTAATAAATATTCCTTATCTATTATTTGTTAGTGGTTATTGTGTTCAAAATACCTCGATTCACTTAGAAAAATAAATAATAATCCAAAACATCAATATTTTTGGAGTGTGTGTAGAGATACTGTTGACAGAGTTTTATCATTTAGACAACTGAATTTTTCATGGATATCAGATGGCCTTCTGGTAGTTTCAGCTACATCTTAAAAGGGAGGATTAATATTTACTTTCCTATTAAGTCCACCTTAATATTTGAAGAAAAAAGTGTAGGGAATTAAATTGTATAGTCTCCCAAGTTTTTCTTTTACTTCTTTTCTCTAGAGAATTGCATCATACAATTTTCAGTTGCAACATAAAATTATCATTTTCATGAAATGCAAAAAATCTTGAAGAAATATCAAAATGTGTATGTGAAAGCATAAAATAGTTAGAATGCTGGTTATCTTACTGATAGATTTACTTTGCCTGGATCAAAAATATTACATGTAAATATACTTACTAAATCCAATATGCTGTCTCTTCATTTCTCTACCTTGGCATTTTTCTAAGAGTTGTCAAGAATTAGTATCCCAGTATAAGCTACATATACTAATTACTAGAATTAAAATCTCCAGAAAATAAATAAAAAACAATCAATATGGACAAATAAACAAAAAGAAAGGAAGGTGAAGAGAGTAATTAAGACAAAGTGAGTCAACCCATTTAAGCATACGTCTTCGTTAAATATTCTTTTATCTCATGGAACTGCCAAAAATGTGGTCCCATATTGAAAAATTTTCATAGTTGTGCAATTTTCTACTAAATTCCAATTGAAACTCCATTTTTTGACCAGAAAGATCAACAGAAAAGTGAACTCACAGAAAAAAAAGTCAGCATTAGAGCTCAGTCATAAAATTATTTCCTTTGGGTATAATTTTTCTCGGAGAATAGTGGAAGTTTACTCCTTGTGGATCCTCCATTTCTCTAAGATTACAGTGCCATTGGAAGGAGAGTCAACCCTCTCCATTGAACTTCTCCATTGCTCAGCAGGTTGGGTGGCACCATAAGTAACAAAGAGAAAAGTGTACATCCATGCCCTGTACCGCCTGCACTGTACTCACGATAGAAGTATGAAAAAGATAAGTACAAGTCTATTGCTGGTGCTTCCTTCATTGCCCTGGGATGGTTATACCAATGAAAAAAGTGTGAATTCATTGGTATAACTATCCTCCAGTTCCCTGGTGTGCTACAAGTGGAAATATCCAGAGGAAAAACACCTTGTAGGAAACCCTCAACATCAGTGATTAAGCCTAATATTTAAAAGAAATTCTAGGGGCCAGAGAGATGGCTTAGTGGAATTGCGCTTCCCTGGCAAGCGCAAGGGCCTGAGTTCAATCCCTGGTTCCGAAAAGAAAATCTAAAAGCATTAGCACAGAATAAAACATAAAGTAGAAATTAGAAAGTGACAAGATGAAGCAAAATACAATCACAAACTTCTATCTGACATAGGACAAGTCCACAACACAAAGACATAGAAGAAATGAGAAGTCAAGAAATAAGTTTCTCTGAAATTTTAACACAAGAAGTGAAAAGGCAACTGGAAGAAGCAAAAGACAAAAAGTAATACCTTACGTACAGAAAGAAATCACTATCAAACTAAAAGTCATTAAAGAAGACACAGATGAGCAATTAGAGACGTTCACAAAAATGATGAAAACTACAAGTGAAAATGGAATTTTCATTACATTCATGCTCAAGGAATGTAAAAAATGAAGCACATCCAAATAGAAATGCAGGGAATTAAAAGTTCCATTGAATGTATATGCAGAAAATTGAATGAAGGAGAAGATAGACTACCAGATTAAGAAGAAAGAAAAGGAACTTGTGACCAGGAAAAATTATCTTAAATCTTATATGAGACAATGAAAATCAATCCAACAGTTAAAAGATGAAGCTAAATAGAACACGGCAAGACTGCTTGGAATTATTGAGAATGATAGAGATGGAAAAAAAATATATAAAGCTGTACAAAGAAATAATGATGAGCAGCTTCCTAAACAAAGTTTTCTGAACAACCAATGAATCAAAGAAAAAATTAAAAATGAAATTAAACACTATAAACAATTAAACAATAATACTTATAAGCTATAACAAAACTTTTGGGATGCAACAAAATTAGTTTTATGAGTGAAATTTATAGCAGTGAGCTCACACATCAGGAAAATAAAATGAACTCAAATAAACAACCTCATGGTGAACTTCAAACTTCTAGAAAAAGAAGAACAAATCAAATCAAAATCCCATAGAAACTTATAAAAATAATATGAAAAATCCATGAACTAGAGTCTAAGAAGAAAATACAAAGAAATAATAAATCAGTAAGTTGGCTCTTTAGAAAGATAAATAGAATTCATAGAACATTAGCCAATCTCATCAAAAAGAAGAAAGCAAAATCATCAATTTAGGCAAGGAAAAATGAAAGGGAGAAAATCACAAATGATCCAACAGAAATCCAGGAGATCAGCAATACTCACTAGGAGAAACTATGTTTTAGCAAGATGGAAAGCACAAATGAATCGGACGGTCCTTAGACACTATTAAATTACCAGAACTATATCAGGAAGATATAGAAATTTTAAATAACATAATAATATCAAATGATGAAAATATAATTAAAATATTTACTAGGAAAGGAAAACCC